>CM047807.1:3462353-3672959 GCA_026214975.1 Gentiana macrophylla
TTATAACCATGTTGTCCAAGATGAAGACAAGACATGACACTGCATATGTGTGTCTAACATATATAACATGCGTGGTCACTATCGGCGGGTCCCACACTTCAAGTGGTTGTGATTATTGCATTTAAGCGGAGACACATATGTATGCAGTGTCACTATATACGAGGACCCACACGTCAAATGGTGGTGAGTTATGACCGTCAAATTTTGGACGGAATTCGCCCAACTTTTAGCATTTGATTCCGTCCAAAATATTGGTTAGTCGTTGAATTCGGACGGTTTCAATACTTTCAATCAATCAATGTTACATACATAAAAAGAAAGAGTAATGATACATTGGCTTTCATACAAGGCTTACAAACTTAAAAAGAAAGTGAGTAATGATACATTGGCTTAAATAGGATAGGACGACGTCTTAATAAATGCTCTTCAATGTCTAGTAATCACCACATTAAACACTTACATGATTTTCTATAGGTTCATCAACGACTTCAAAGTGCATTCATCTCCAACATTTAGGTCATTGTCGGTAATGAAATCATTCAACCCGGTTAAACGAACTTGTTGATAGTTTGAAATAGAAGCTACAATTCTAGCACGCCATGATCCCCTATGGCAATTGTAGTTCGGCCGCCTTGTTTAGCAACATGTCGTTTGTTCTACAGCAAATGGCATTGGAATATTCTACAAATCACAAACAATTTTAAATATCGTTAAAAATTGCAATGAGGAAGAAAGCTACACAAGAAAACAACTAAACGACATCAAATCCATCTCTCACCACATAACCACGTGAAATTGCCCGGTTGCAGTCATCATGCGAAAATGGGGATTTTGGTGACTTGCACTGCATCATCTTCTTCTTCACCATCGGAAATGAAAAAGTCTTCTCACAAGAAGTGTGATCCAAACACAATAGTGTCGAAAATGAAATTCCCTATGTGTTCAAACACTATAACCTCCCTCATTCAAGTCGCGAGCGCCACATACTCCTCCCAACCTTCCCCAAAGAAACAAAGAGGTCCATTGTCTCATGGCTCCAATCCTCACTTCCCATGTCCCTAATCGGCCCTCGAACGGTCATATCTATGTTCCCATCGTGTCATTCCACCTATTATACCATCTTGGAGGTAGCGTCATGAAAAAAAGAAACATATCATGTTGGTTCAATCATAATATAAGTTATATAAATGTAAGTTAATTAATAATGACATACCAAACTTGTAGCGAAACCACCATCAAGAACTTTAAAGAAACTTGGAAAATCCATTTGCTTGAGTGTATAGTAAAAATAACCGAAGTTCTTTTAATTGTTCGTTCTTGTATGATTATTTGGGATGTCTCATAGTATATATAGGGAGAACGGGCGGGATGAATATGATGTCACGATCGTGTCATATGTGGTCGCCGCCCAAATATTGGTAAGTGAGTGGATTCGGACGGTTTCTATACTTTCAATCAATCAATGTTCTTTGTTGAATCCGTCAAATGGTGGTGAGTTATGACCGCCCAAGTTTCCGTCCTAATTTAGACGGATTTCGGCCAAAATTCAGCCGGAATCCGTCCAAATATTGGTAAGTATTGGATTCGGACGGTTTCTATACTTTCAATCAATCAATGTTCTTGTTGAATCGTCATGGTGTCGACGAAATTTTTGAAAAAGTGAAATGAGCGTGTAGTCAATGTCAAAGGATAAGACATGACATGTGTGGTCACTATCGGCGGGTCCCACACTTCAAGTGGTTGTGATTATTGCATTTAGGCGGGACACATAAGTATAGTGTCACTATATACGGGCCCCACACGTCAAATGGTGGTGAGTTATGACCGTCCAAATTTCCGCCCAAATTTAGACGGATTTCGCCAAAAATTCGACGGAATCCGTCCAAATTTAGGCGGATTCCGTCCCAAAATATTGGTAAGTGATTTGGATTCGGACGGTTTCTATACTTTCAATCAATCAATCAATGTCGAGGTTAAATGGGCCTGATTTTCCAATTTCGCGAGGCGGTACACATAGGTATAGTGCAATAATAGACGGGCCCCACACGTTAGATATCTTGTTCATATATGAACGTCCAAATCGGACGACGCCGCCCAAATATTGGGCGATTCCGTCGAAGATAGTGTGTGAATATATACGCCCAAATATTGGGCGTGTCCCATCGAATCGACAAATGTGGTCATTATCGGCGGATCCCACCTTTTAAAGTTGTTGTGGCGTATGCTTTTATGGCGAGGCGATGCAAGATACACGACGTATAGTGCAATAATAGACGAGGCCCCACACGTTAGATATCTTATTCATATATGACCGTCAAATCGGGACGACACCGTCCAAATATTGGACGATTCCGTCGAAGATAGTGTGTGAATATATACGTCCAAATATTGGGCGTGTCCCATCGAACTATCGGCGGGTCCCAATTTTTTGAAAAAAATCTATATATTCACAAATCCTCTAACAACCATTCATCTCTCCCATTTCTCATTTATTTTACTTCTCTCATTAAGGTCACTATCTAGTGTTCCCTTCAATGGCTAACCCACATGCTCCTCTGTGTTCATTTCAACGAGGAAATTGATTTGTCGTTGGATGAGCGATCTCTCATAAGCCGTTTTAGAAACGTAAGAGAGAGGCGTGAGTGCGTGACTAAGCCGGATGGCAAGAGTTTGTAGTTCGGAGAGGCGATTGAACATAGATAGTCTTCCTACTTTGATTGCAAACTTGTTTGAGATAACGGTTGGCATGGTGTCCCCGGATGCCAATAAGCTTTCAACACGTGAATCGGTCTATTGTGCGTGAATTTATGCTTGTTCAGCTACCACACGGATCAATGAAAGGTGCGTCATTGTTCGGCGTTCCCGTCGTTTTAAATAATGCATGGATCAACAACGAGTATGACATTCCGTAAAATCCTCGGGGTTTGGATTTCTTTCTATTTCCCGATGTTCAGAATTACTAGAGCGTGACATGGTGTTTTGTTTGGGAGACTCATCTGCAGGAACGTGTGAGGCGTACCGCTTCTTCACACTGGTCATGGCGCGGTCGATTTCTTCCTTTCTTCATTATGTTCTTGGCCACCAATATGTATGGCACGGTGAACTACACCTACCTTCATTTGATTTGTATGCACTTGCGTGCGCATCCATTACATCATACTTTGACGTCGGAGAGTATATTTTCTCCGAGATTCGACAGATAGCAAATGACAACGCAGCGATGGATATATATTTTTTCCCTATCTCATCACAACTATATGCGTTAGTCCGCTTGAAGTGCCGGAATATCTTGCGATGATGTTTCATACTGGTCATGATGAGCGACTATATATTTGTTGTATAATATTTCGTGTTGAGTAATCTTTTTTTCTCGCAATTGTAATGCATAATATTTGAGTGCTAGTGCTAATCTTTTTCAATGGATTTTGATAATCTTAATATTGATAATCTTAATAAATTTATTATTTTCAATTTGCGACTTTTTAGGTGATAAATAATGATAGATACAAAGGATAAAATAACCATTCATTACACGGTTAGAGGCAAATACTATGAGAAGCACAATGTGATATAAAAATTACACGATTAATCTCGCAGCTTTTGTACCATCATTTACTTTCACATTCGCTCTAATCGTTCCGTGATATAACAATGTGATATAAAAATTACAATAGCTTATGTAAGGTAACAATTACAACTCACCCTCTAATTGATATAACAATGTCAAAATCAATGTGATAAAACAATTGCAAGCAAAAGCGTAATAAAAAAATTTATGTTACAATCATAATGTCTTATAAAATTAAATAAAGGTTTATTCAATTGGGAACAAGCGCACGAGCGGGACATCTATTCCTTCTATGTCCAGGGTTACCGCAATTCGAGCAATTCCTACCGGAACCTGGAGTTGTACTCTCTGTTGGCATTCTCGCTCGTCCCAGCACTGTAGGCTCACCTGAGAGAAGGAATCCTCAAGGTCCCAGGTCGGCCCCGCCTAGCTCCCATCCCCGATTGTTTCTCCTCCTTCCTCACTCTAGCTCCCGGTGAGTGAGGGAAGGTTTATTTTTTATCCGGTCGGGGAAGAATCCAATCATCCTCCACAGAACCGGGAAAACACGTCCTTCATATATGACGTTGTAAACAGCGACTCTGTAGTAATGGGAACAATAATCATAGGGACTCTCACAACGGTGACTTATAGCGAAGACAAGCATGCACGCAAGGTAACTTTAGTCCCCTGAAGCGCCCGCAATAACATTCTCTCTACGCATATTCACTTTCTCACTAGAATCGATGTCTCCAACTTGATAATCGTCTCGGTCGATACTATGCAATGTGAAATTCTTTCCGCACGAGCAACATCATTCAAGAACTTTTCGTGTTCAGGGGGCTAAGACGGTGCGGCAAGATTCGGGCCGCTTTCTCTCCTCTCGCAATGCCACCGACACAATGCCCGGATGTAATCAAAGAGATTCACGATACTCATCTTACGCGGCATCCTCGATCACATTGTTGAAGCTTTCAACATAGTTGCTTGTCATGATTGAGTAACGTGTCTTTGGGAATTGTGATCTCGGCCCATTTATCGACTCCAATCTCCTGTAGGTAATGCGATCTGAGGTTTGGTTGGGTCGACATCCATGTCTATTATCTTACGGAATAATATTTGGAAGCCGCGTTTGAATACGTATAAGCCGCTTCCCGAAGGTGAATGGACAATATCCCGTGCTACCAAATTTTTATTCAGTTCATGACAATGTGGTGGTAGCAGATCCATGGTAAGCGTTTGGAAATATTCGTGTAATGCTCTCCAATTATACCTGGACCTCTGTCTGAAATGAAAACCAAGTCAGTACGTTCCCCAATTATCGACTTCAAGTTAACCATGAAATAGGTCCAAGCATGAAGGCTCTCTCCGTCGGTCACAGCATAAGCTAACGGAAAGATATGGTCGCCCGCGTCTACACCCACCGCTACTAACAATGTCCCCTCGCACTTTGTTTTAAGATGTGTACCGTCCACAACTAATATTGGCCGACAGTACTTAAACCCCTCAATACTTGATCCTAATGCCATGAAACAATACTTGAACCTGCCAAGCGCATCAGGAACAATGTCTGTAATGGTTCCTTCATTCTCTACCTCCAACATGTAAAAGTAGGCGTATAATTTACAATACGACATTTCAACGCTTCCGCCCGATCGAGTTCAATGCTTTCATTCACATTGATAGGCCCTTTGATAATTCAGTCTATGTTGAACGCTTTTTTCACCTCGCTTGTAAAACTTTTGTCGTGAATCAGCTGCCCGCCGAGTTTTACGAGGCTATCCTCTTACTTAAACGACCTATAGGTCCGGCTTGGCCTGTCTGTGATTGTCGGTTAGTTGCTCTAGTCCACAAGTGTGGGTTTTCAGCACGCGTTATCTCAAAAATCATGCAACGTTGTCCGTCCCTTTGCGCCCACATTCAAATCAACAACCCTCTTACCGACAACCTTCCATTCGCGATCGGTCGGAAGTATAACATCGTAGTTTTAACGTTTCCTGGTCTGACCTGACGAGTTTCCACATATAGTCATGCCTCAGTGCGTGGTAACTCATTTTATCCTTCATATCCTCCTTGTCTCTATACCTTTTACCGATGAACAATACATCCGGATTATCGGTCCAAAGCGTCTCAAAGACGTGGACATGGAGGAATTTGGGAAAGGTCCATTCGCATCCGAAATGAGCACTCTCATCGCGATTGACACTTGCCATACCAAATGTGTGACCACGGTCGGTGTTCATTGCAAAGGTGCGGTCGGATAACTCGTGAAAGATCCGCCGATAAGTAGGGGCCCGGTTGCATCGGTGCTTGCATCCTAGTTCGCATAAACCGCCCATATCTTGTGTGTGGTCGTCGATCTACATTACGCCTGAAGACGTCCGGCTTCATTCATAGATGCACACATCCGACCCATACGTTGTTCATTGTACGGTAAGTCCAATGGCTGACTAATGATATTTGCAATAAATCCCCAATCATAGCCACGTTCACTCGACACATCAATTACTTGATCACCGAAACATGTATTCGTTTGGATGACATTTTCATGAGGGGCTGAGACTGGTGGAGTTTGTACAACATCATCACGGGGATTGCGAATATTATAAAGTTCAGGTGTAAAATCTTCAATCCCTCTATCAACTATCGGTTCTTCATTTAAGTTAAATGTGTTTTCCAACCTGTCTTCCGGCTCATCATCATCAATAACCAGTTCAGCGTTAACACACAGTTTTACAGGTTCTTGTCTACGCACATCACGAAGGTATGCTATCCATGTCTCGTCATCCGAAACATCAATCGGTCCTCGCAGGTTTGGATACAAAAGTTTCATTACCAATCTATTTTTGGATACATCAATTCCTACTTTCGAACACACTTTACGCTTGACGTCATCCAATGTCGTATCGTTACTTATAAGAATCATATAAAATGTTCCTTTTCTATAAGACCATCGCCGCTTCTTTCATCATATTTCCACTCTCCGCCAAATGCAAACCTAATAGACAAAATGTTGTCATCTGTGAAAGAATAAAAATTTTGCATTAGTTTTCTGTGAAGAAATGAATATGAAATAATAATATTTATACATTAGGGGGGTGTGTGTGTGTGTGAGTGTGTATATATATATATATATATATATATATATATATATATACACACACACACACACGTATATAGATTACATATGTATTCATACATATATCCACATACATTTACATTTACACAAATATATACACACACACACACACACACACACACACATATATATATATATATATATATATATATATATATATATATATATATATATATATATATACGTATATAGACACATATGTATTCATACATATATACACATATACACACACATATTTATGTACATATATATATATATGTACATAAATACACACTTATATAGACACATATGTATTCATACATATATATACATACATTTACATATATATATGTACATATTTATGTACATAAGTATACACGTATATAGACACATATGTATACACTTAAACACACATGCATATACATATATATACCCATATATACAAGTACATACACATATATAGACACATCTATACATACATATGTATATACATATGCAAATATATACATATATGTACACATATACTATTCATCTGTTTATTGTTTTTGGTCTATAATCGTTGTGTTACATTTGTGTTGTAACGTCGTGGGGTAAGAAAGCATAAATTATGGTTTTACCACGTCATAGAATACTTGATGATGACGAGGAGAACAGAGAGGCCCGACGGAGCCGGCGGAGCAGCACCTATATATTTTCGATCTAAAGGTGCCTCACTTCCGGGCCGAGGATTACCAGTTGCGAGGACAGGAAAAGATGCTCTATTGAAGCACTAATGAAATTTTCTACGAGCTACCTACCAGAGCCCCAATACAAAGCCTCGGAGATTAGGCATGACACAGTGGATCGGAAGGAATCGAAAACACCCAGGAAAAGCATGCAATTCTAAGAACTCTCGCGGGAGGCGCGTCATGTAAATTCGGTCACGAGATATTGATTTTGGTTTTTCAAACAACGGTGAGTGTGTCGTTTGGATCAATTTTTAATTAACATAATCATTACGCTAATTTAAAAAAATGTTCTCATACTATTACAAAATTCGTAAAAGCAGATACCATATATTTTCAAAGCGGATTTGGCATCTTTCTCTACAACAACAACATAATCAACTAATAACCAAACCAATAAAACACGCTTGCTTCAACAACAGTGAAAATGTATATAATCAAAATATCAATTCCATTATCAAAAAATAACATCAAAATTAATCATTTCTCTACCCTAAATACCGCATTACATACTACACAACGCTAATTGAACACAAATTTAAACAAACACGATAAATAAATTTTTTCATTAAAAACAAGTAACAATAAAAACAAACACGCTAATTAAACGCGCTTTTAACATAATACATTCATGTGAACAATTAACAATAAAAACAAACACGATATATAAATTTTTTCAATAGTAAATAATTCTTTAGGTGAATGAACGCTACTCCATTTCTTTGCAAAACAACCCCATTATTGATTGTTTTATTGTTTATTTCGTTTGAAGGACCACAAACTCAACAATGGTGATTTTAGGTGCATTAAACAGTGAAGACAGAGGTTGGTGAAAGTAGGTGAAAAAAGTAAATAAAACTTGATAAGGTTCTTTGAAAGTGGGACGAAACCGTCAAACCTTCATCAAATCGTCCAAATTTGACGGTGCGTGTCGATTACATCGTCCAAATTTGGACGATTTGATGAAAGGCGTTTGAAAAGTGTATGGTTTTCGTCCGATTTGGACGGTTCCGTCCCATTTTGGACGGTTTTTGTGTATTTTGGACGGTTTTGTGTATTTTAGAAGGTTAAATGACGTGTCGATGAATTGGACGATACGCGCATAAATTTGGGCGTTTTGACCCACTTCTTCCAAATTTGGGACGTTTTACTCAAAAAAAAATTAGAAGTCATGACACACCTAAAAAAATTGTATTCTTCTGATTCTTAAACGCCAATTTCATTAAAAATATTTACAAAATAAATAAATAAGACACATTTATTTTTTAGTTGTAAAAAAAAAAAAAAATTTGATGAGACAAAAATACATTTTAATACACCCGGCGCGCATATATACAGTTTCTTCCGCTTCAGTTTCCAGTTTCCAGGTTTTTTTTTTTTTTTTTTTTTTTTTTTTTTCAAACACTGTAACTTTTGATTTATAACTGATCATCGAAATTTTTCACCAAAATTCATGTTTTTTTTGCTCTTTAATTTGGTTCTCAAATACGATACTCCTTCCGACGTAAATTTTGAAAGTTCAAAAAATATTTGAATTAACTTAACGTTTTTCTTATAAACGGTAGTAACTTTTGATTTAAACACCGATCATCAAAATTGTTTCACCAAAGTTCATATTTTTTTATCTTCATTTTGAGACCGCGTTTGATACCCCGTTTGATACCGCTTCGACGTAGTCTGGCGTTCTGTGAATACACCAACAAAGAATACACTATTAATCTATTTTTGTTTTCAACAAAGTAATACACCAATAAAAGAATACACCAACAAAGAATACACTACTCTTTTTGTTCTCAACAAAGAATACACCAACAAAGTAAATACAAGAATACAAAGAATATACCAACAAAGTAACACACCAACACAAGAATATACCAACAACAAAGAATACACCAACAAAGAATATTTGATACATTTTTGTTTCTCAACAAAGAACACATCAACAAAGAACACACCAACAAAATAACACACTAGTCTATTTTTGTTCTCAACAAAGTAACACACCAACAAAGTAAAACACTACTACTATTTTTGTTCTCAACAAAGAATACACCAACAAAGTAATACACTAGTATATTTTTGTTTCGAAACAATGAATACACCAACAAAGTAACACACTAGTCTTTTTTGTTCTCAACAAAGAATACACCAACAAAGTAATACACTAAGTAACACAAGAACACACCAACACACCAACAAAGTGACACACTGGGCTCTATTTTTGTTCTCAACACACCAACAAAAGAATACATACACTAGTCTATTTTTGTTCTCAACAAAGAATACACCAACAAAGAATACAAGAATACAAAGAACATACCAACAAAGTAACACACCAACAAAATAACACAAGAATACACCAACAAAAGAATACACTAGTCTATTTTGTTCTCAACAAAGTAACACACCAAGTAAATACACTAGTCTATTTTTATTCTCAACAAAGTAACACACCAACAAAAGAATACACTAGTCTATTTTTGTTCAACAAAGTAACACACCAACAAAGTAACACACTAGTCTATTTGTGTTCTCAAAAACACACCAAGTAAACACACCAACAAAGAATACACTACTATATTTTTGTTCTCAACAAAGAATACACCAACAAAGAATATACAATGTTTCATTTTTGTTCTCACACCAACAAAGAATACACTAATCTATTTGTGTTATCAAACAAAAGAATACACCAACAAAGAATACACCAACCAAGAATACACCAACAAAGAATACACTACTATTTTGTTTCAACAAAGTAATACAAACAAAGTAACACACTAGTTTATTTTTGTTCTCAACAAAGTAACACTAGTCTATTAGAAAACATAATGATATAAAACAAGTAAAAATGTCCACACTTTAATAAGTGAATTGTTTTTTTAAGTGAATTATTAGTTGATGATGGGATTTGAACAGAGAAGCTTGGCTTGCAGTCAACCATGGCTGCCATATTTTCTTCCTAACAACAATAGGAATAGTCACCTCAACACAGAAACCTTATCACTATGATAAATGCTGGCTTTGACTAGTCAAATCTGTTTAATATTCAACTAATACAAAGACATGAAATTATGGCCAAAACTTGGCTTGTAGGACTCAGATATTCAAGATTACAAGAAAAATGTGTGAAATGTCACCAGCAACAGAGGCATATTCCGACGATCCCAACGAGCGGCTTCCGATTTCCAGCAATTTAGTTCCAGATCTGGATGAATCCGGTACTAATTCAGCACTTGAGCTCAAATCCGGATTTCTAGTACCTTTTGCTGCCTCTATGCAGCTTGAATCAAGAAGAGATTCGAAGGTTTGCTTCAAAGAAATTTCTTGAGTTTTCGTCCGTACATTCATGAGTCTTCCATACAATAGCTCCTTTTGGAAATTTGGTCGACTGATTGTTACAGACAACCAATCAGGAGCAAGTATTGTAGTAAAATTCTACAGCCAATGGAAAATAATGCTGGAAAGAAGAAGAATGAAGAGTGGACTTTCATGTTTTTGCAACGACAGCAACAAGAGCTTCTCTCTAACCAATTAGATGCTGGGTTTTGAGTTTAGTGAGAAAAAAGAAGCGGGGGGAGAAAACGAGTATTAAAAATAAGGGCAAATTAGTCCGAAGAAAAATGTTTTGTCCTTAAATCAACAAATAAAATGAATGTGGATTAAAATTTATTTATAGGGCGGAAAATGGACTAAAACCTAATATTCCCTATTTATTATATACTCAACATTTTTTACTACTTATATTAATAACTGTCAAAGATAATTTTAGATTTTTTTATATCAAAATCAATGACACATAACTCATTTAACCAACATTTTTAATCTTTGTGAAAAATCTAGATAGACATTCATTTTGGAATTGATGTAGTACTAAATATTAGTCGGAAATTTTAATTTTGTGATCATCATGTATATTCCATTTTTTTAAGAGGATAAAGTATTATGATAATATATATATATATATATATATATATATATATATATATATATATATATATATATAATTATAAAAAGTTATATAACTAAAATAATATTAGTTCAATTTTTTTTTTCATTTTTCAAGGCACCACATTAAATTTAAATCTATCATTTTCTATAAGGACATTACATATCTACTATTTTTCAACCGGGTAATGATAATGACATAATCAAATTGACATTAACGGGTGACACAACCTAATCACTCACTCTTGATTCTGATTAGTTCAATATATAAAATACTCCTTCAATGTAAGCTCTTTTTATTCTCCCTTTTTTTCCTTTATTTTTATCATTTTTTTCAACATTCATCTTTTTTAAAGATCTTGATAAACACCTTCATAATATAATCTCGAGCCATACTTCTACAGATATTCACTTCAGGTACTTCCTTAAAATTTCATGCAACTATCCGTAGAATCTCTTGACAATAGATCCAACAAAAAAGGGGATATCGTAAGAAAAGACCATGAGTTTGTTTTCTGGAGTTTAATCAAAGAAAGGGTCAGACTAGAGTTGTGATGTAGACTCATCAAAATCAATGGTGATATTAGGTTGTGTAACGCCCCGTTCCCGGACACCGAGTCTTTATCCGGAAATCGAAACGTTCGGCACGCATAATACTAAATAAATAATATTACACGAAAGCCTATACTACGTCGTATCAAATAAAAGCAAACGGAAGCTAAAAGACTCAGGTAATTTTTTTCAAATAACCAGGAATAGAAATAAAAAACTAAAGAGGAAATGTAATACTATTACATCTGAAACGAAACCAACGAATCCAAAATCGTACGAATTCCGAAGTACTAAAAGTAAACTACTAGTTATAATAATCCAAATCTATGAAATAAATGTAAACAAATGAATAATAAACAAGGTCCTCAAGTCCGGCGTCAACAAACGTCGTCATCAAAGTCCTCCTCGAACTCTTCATTTACCTGTTCATCTTCTCTCCCCCAAACACATAAATAAACATGCATTTGAGGTAAATACAACATACAAAGTAAGAAGTAGAAGCTACAACATAATTAAGGTTTATTATTAAAGGATTTGTCTTAATGAGACCGACTCGATTTAGGGTTCAATCAATGCCCATCGACACGTCATGACTATACGTTTCTAACTTAGCTTATCTTTGTTACATCATTACTCAAGCACACAATGCATGGTGAAAATTCCACCACGAGATATACTTGCCAACTACGGTGATTAGCACCGGTAGTCCCGGGATCTCCCCGGTATGCATATACGTTCGATGGATTTCCTCCACTACCCTTAAGCCTTTTGAGCCAGTAGCGTTGTCCACCTTTGTATGAACGTATCACATCGCCGATTTGAATCAGTGTCTAACCAAGAATAGATGACGTTTTAGCTTTTACTACACTTATGTAATTATTAGTGTGAATTAACTAGCCACCTAAATGTTTTCAGAATAAAACTCACCTTATCGACTCTACTCCCTCCCGTAGACACCTAGACATCACATCCTAACAATTACACAGACATTGATGAACTCTAGTTCATCAAAGCACAAGCCCTTTCATGCCCTTCCGACGGATCCGAACTTCAACTCCATTTAAGAGTACATTCGGTGTTTTAACTGAACGAATCAGAAGTTCAATCGAAGCTTGTTTATGTTTAATTAATGTTATTTGATCATGAAACAATGTTTAAAATCCAAAACATAGCTTAAAACATCATTATATAGAAAACTGGGGCAATGCGTGCGCATTTCTCTGGAATGCGTACGCATTCCTGCTGCTGAAAACTCTCTGTTCAAGCAATGTGTGCGCATTGTGCTCAATGCGTACGCATCCCAAGACCAGAAACTATTCTAAACTTTCTGTTTGATCAATGCGTGCGCATTCTTATGAATGCGTACGCATCCCTCAGCCAGAAAGCATCATGTATGACTCTGAACCAACAATGCGTGCGCATTCCCTTGAATGCGTACGCATTGATCTCCGCCAGAGCTAACCTGGGCAATCCATGAATAGAATGTATGCGCATTCTTTGGGCAATGCGTGACGCATCCCTGTGAGAAAAGCCCTAGAATCCTGATTTCCATCTCTTAACGATCTCTACTCGATTCCAAACATTTTGTACACTAAATATAGCAGAAAAACAACTTAAAAACACAATTTTCTCAGGTCCTAACGACCCTTATTCTATAAACAACATCTAGATAAAACCTTGGTATAAAACGCTTTAAAATCATGATTTAGCTACTCCAAACCATAATTAGATTGTAGGAAGAGCTTCTTACCTTCAGCAAGCTTATTCCAACTCCAAGAACTCAGAAAAACAGCAGCTAAAACCGTCCTTTCTCTGCAGGAAACATGTGTGATAAATCCAAACTTAGATTAGATTCAATCACACGCTTCTAAACGATAAAAACTACGAATTGATGAGTTTGAATCCATCAAACTCGAAGAAGAACAGGAATTAGGGTTTAAACATACCTTATCAAAACTCCAACTTTCTGAATTCAAAACGAATCCTTCTTCACAACGATTCCGGTGCTCGACTCTGATCTGAAAACCGTCAAGGATTGAATTAACAACTGATGAAAATTCCCTCAGTCCTATTCCCTCTCTCACATGAAGGTGAATTTGGAGGTGGAAAAATCGATTAAAAGATTAAAGGGCTGATTAGGTTGATTTTTCCTTAAATAGGAAAAATCCTTAATTACTAATTTCAATGATTTTCCTTAATCACCCTTATTAAATCAGATTTTCTTCCTTAAATATATACATATATATCTCGAATTATATATATATATATATATATATATATATATATATATATATATATATATATATATATATATATATATAATTACCAAAATAATTAAACTCCGAATAAAAGGAACCGAACCCAATATTTCGTTTGCAAAATGACACGTCCGCCCTTTCCAAAAATCGGAATATTACATTCTTCCCCCCTTAAAGGAGTTTCGTCCTCGAAACTTAGAATATACCTGGTAAGTCCATAAAATCTGGAAACTCGCTGATCATATCGTCCTCAACTTCCCAAGTAGCTTCATCCAGTGAATGATTGCTCCATTGTACCAGAACCAAAGTGATCAACCGTCTCTTAATCATCTTTTCTTTCCGATCCAAAATTCCGATTGGTGTCTCATCATACGAAAGATTGTCTTGAAGAATCTCCGGATCGACAGTAGTCTCAACATCCGTCCTGGTCAAACACTTCTTCAACGTAGAGACATGAAACACGTTGTGGACTCTCGACATCGATTCTGGTAACTTGAGTTTATAAGCCAAAGGTCCAATCCTTTCCAGAATCTCAAAAAGTCCAACATACCTTGGGCTTAGCTTTCCCTTTTGTCCAAAACGTTTCACTCCCTTCATTGGTGAAGCTCGTAGGTAAACTCTTTCACCAACTTCAAACTCAAGAGGTCTCCTTCTAACATCTGCCCAACTCTTCTGTCTATCTTGAGCCGCCTTCAGATTCTTCTTGACCAACTGAACCCTTTCTTTAGCTTGCTCAACCAATTCCGGCCCGGTGATTTGTCTTTCCCCCTTCATCCCAAAACAACGGCGTTCTACATCTTCTTCCATACAACGCTCAAACGGTGGCATGCCTATACTTGCATGATAAGCGTTGTTATAGGCAAACTCGCTACCCGGTGAGTAATCATCCCATGATCCACCTACTTCCAAAACACAATCTCTTAACATGTCTTCAAGTGTTTGGATAGTTCTCTCGGATTGTCCATCCGTACGAGGATGAAAGGCCGTACTCAAATCCAACTTGGTTCCAAAAGTCGCTTGTAAACTTTTCCAAACGCGATCGACGAACCTCGGATCACGATCCGAAACTATCGAGATAGTACTCAGGTAACTTCACTATATTATCCAAATATAGTGTCGTCATTTTCTTGAGGGCATATCAACCTTCTATGGTAAGAAATGGCGGACTTGGTCAATCTATCCATAATCACCCAAATCGCATCATTACACGCCTCGTCTTAGGTAAACCGGTGATGAAATCCATCGTGATCTTATCCCACTTCCATTCTGGGATATCCAATGGCTTAAGCATTCCTCCTGGTCTTCTATGTTCTACTTTAACCTTCTGACAAATGTCACACTCTGCAATGAACTTAGCTATTTCCAGTTTCATCGAGGGCCACCAAAACTTCTCCTTCAAGTCTCTGTACATTTTAGTAGCTCCCGGATGAACTGCAATAGCAATCCTATGTGCCCCTTCCATGACTCTCTGTCTTAAATCAGCAACGTTAGGCACACACAAATGATCCTGGTACCAAAGATTCCCATTCTTATCTAACGCATAACCCACTGTAGGCTTTTCTCTGGCAACTCGCTTCAAGTCAACCAAAACTGGGTCTTCATCTTGCTTTTCCCGAATATCATCCATCAACTCAGATCTCGCTAACAACGGTGCCATAAACTTCCGGTCTTCAATCTGATCAAAGCTTCGGATTCTCAGCTCATCTAACCTCTCTGCAACAACTTCAACACTTGAAACCGCAAACTTTGGTTTTTCGCTTCAAAGCATCCGCTACCACATTCGCTTTACCGGATGGTACCGAATATCCAAATCATAATCCTTAACAAACTCTAACCATCTCCTTAGCCTCGTATTATTCGATTCTCTTGGGTAAAGAAATACTTCAAACTCTTGTGATCGGTGAAGATCCCGGCCTTAACTCCATACAAGTAAGTGCCTCCAAGTCTTTAGGGCAAACACTACTACCGCCACTCTAAGTCATGTGTTGGTAATTCTTCTCATGCACGTTCAACTGTCTAGATGCATAAGCAATCACTTTCCCTCTTTGCATCAACACACAACCCAAACCTTGTCCCAAATCATCCATGTAAACATCGTAATTATCAAAGATCTCCGGAACCGCCAAAACCAGGGCTGTAGTCAACTTCTTCTTCAGCGTTTCAAAAGCCTCTTCACACTCGCTGGTCCACTCGAACTTTACATTATTTTGAGTGAGCCGGGTAAGTGGTGTAGCTATCTTTGAGAAGTCCTGAACAAACTTCCTGTAATAGCCAGCCAAACCGAGAAAACTCTTAACCTCAGAAACTGTAGTCGGTCTGGACCACTTCTCAACTGCTTCAATCTTTGCTGGATCAACCTTGATGCCATCTCCAGAAATGACATGACCCAAGAAACTCACCTGATCCAACCAAAAGTCGCACTTCGAGAACTTAGCATGCAACTGGTTCTTCTTCAAAGTCTCCAACACTATTCTTAAGTGTTCTTCATGCTCTTTCTCATCCTTAGAGTACACTAGGATGTCATCTATGAACACTATCACAAACTTATCCAAGTATGGCATGAAAACACGCTGCATTAAGTCCATAAATGCAGATGGAGCATTAGTGAGTCCAAAAGGCATGACTAAGAACTCATAATGTCCATACCTCATACTAAAAGCCGTCTTCGGCATATCTGCTACCTTGATCTTCAACTGATGATACCCTGACCTAAGATCAATCTTAGAAAACACTCTCTTGCCTTGCAACTGATTAAATAAATCATCAATCCTTGGCAAAGGGTACTTATTATTGATGGTAAGATTGTTCAGCGCTCGGTAATCTATGCACATCCTCATGCTACCATCTTTCTTCTTAACAAACAACACTGGGGCTCCCCAAGGAGAGGTACTAGGCTGAATTATGTTCCTCTCAAGCATATCCTTAAGCTGAGATTTCAACTCTTTCAATTCATCCGGTGCCATTCTATAGGGTGCCTTAGCAAGCAAAAGCCGCGCCCGGTATCAACTTGATTTCGAACTCTATATCTCTATCTGGCATGTTTCCCGGTAACTCTTCCGGGAACACTTTAGGATACTCATTTACTATAGGGGTTTCCTCTAACTCATGCCTCACTTGTTCCACATCCACTGCATACAACAAGTAGCCTTCACAACCTTTCCGACAAGCTCTTATAGCCTTAACCGCTGAAATTATAGGGTGCGCTTCTTACTAGGCTTGTAAACATTACCTTGGTAAGTCTTATCTGATCTCCCGGGTACCTTAAAAGTCACTCTCTTTTCTCTGCAATCCAAGTGAACATAATTCTCGGATAGCCAATCTATTTCAACAATCACATCGAAATCTGAAAAGTCTAGAACTGTGAAGTCACTCTTGCAACAATACTTTCCAACTCGAACCTGACTGTATCTGATAGGCTAAGCCTTCCTTGTAAAGGGCCATCTTTCTTTCTTCTACTTTCATCAACTCAGGGTAGAATCTCCCTAACTCGTTAAACTTGTTGGTGTCTTTGCGATCATTTGTCATGTAATTACCTCGCTTAAGATTTAAGGCGGCTTGCCATGTCCGCTTACCGCTGCTTCGGAAAATACTCGTTATAAAACATGGCCTTAAAGCTTTCCCAATCTATCACTTTTCCATTCCTACTCTATATCGCATCGATCCAAGCTTCAGCTGCACCCAAAAGAAACCCAACTGCTAACTGTGCCGTCTCAGTCTCGGGAACATTGATGTTCCTACAAGCTTTCTCAAAACCTCTTAACCACTCTTCGGCCTTCGAATGCTCGACATTCCCAAAGAAGTCTTGAACTTTGTTTCTTCTCAACCTCATATACCAATCAACTGGCGGTGCTTGCTCGAAAGACGGTCTAACTGGTGGGGCTTGCGGGTAAACTGGAGGGTATCCGTAAGGTATCTCTTGCTGGTACGGTTGTTGCTGGTGGAAACCGTAGGGTGGATAACCAAAGCCTTGCTGGTGATCAAAACGGGGTGAAGGTGATATAGTAGGTCGAAGAGTGTGACCCACTGGAGGAGGGTAGAAAGTCTGATGCTGCTGGTGAGAAAACACTGGTGGAGGAGGGTAGCAAACTGGTGGTGGATAAATACTAGTTGCTGGGGGTACGTAGACTGGTGGAATGTCTCCCACCACAGTGACACGTACTGGTGCTTCTCCAGGCTCTCCATAAATGTAGTTGTACCTTGGTTGAAATCACGATGTAGTGTTCCGAATTGGTTGTGGTGACAAGTTCCTCTGAGAATCTGGGGTAGGGGTCGCAGTATGAGGGGGTGGAGTGGGGCTCGGATAAGGTGAAGGATTATGCCTCACAAAACCGCCTCTTACGACTGGTGTCAGACTTTCACGACGTACTCCTGAAGCTTCTGCACCCGCTCCGGTTCTAGTGAACACCATCCTGATGATCAAAGAAAGCCAGAACGTTACTAAAAGATTTAAAGAAAACTTATCTTAAAGAAAGGAAGCCTAAAAGACGATTTCGCTTTGATACCAACTGTAACGCTCCGTTCCCGGACACCGAGTCCTTATCCGGAAATCGAAACGTTCGGCACGCATAATACTAAATAAATAATATTACATGTAAGCCTCTACTACGTCATATCAAATAAAAGCAAACGGAAGCTAAAATACTCGGGTAATTTTTTTCAAATAACCAGGAATAGAAATAAAGAACTAAAGAGGAAACTACTAGTTCCAATAATCCAAATCTATGAAATAAATGTAAACAAATGAATAATAAACAATGTCCTCAAGTCCGGCGTCCTCAAACGTCGTCATCAAAGTCCTCCTCGAACTCTTCATTTACCTGTTCATCTTCTCTCCCCCAAACACATAAATAAACATGCATTTGAGGTAAGTACAACGTACAAAGTAAGAAGTAGAAGCTACAACATAATTAAGGTTTATTATTAAAGGATTTGTCTTAATGAGACCGACTCAATTTAGGGTTCAATCCATGCCCATCGACACGTCATGACTATATGTTTCTAACTTATCTTATCTTTGTTACATCATTACTCAAGGACGCAATGCATGGTGAAAATTCCACCACGAGATATACTTGCCAACTATGGTGATTAGCACCGGTAGTCCCGGGATCTCCCCGGTATGCATATACGTTCGATGGATTTCCGCCACTACCCTTCAGCCTTTTGAGCCAGTAGCATTGTCCACCTTTGTATGAACGTATCACATCGCCGATTTGAATCAGTGCCTAACCAAGAATAGATGACGTTTTAGCTTTTACTACACTTATGTAATTATTAGTGTGAATTAACTAGCCACCGAAATGTTTTCAGAATAAAACTCACCTTATCGACTCTATTCCCTCCCTTAGACACCTAGACATCACATCCTAACAATTACACAGACATTGATGAACTCTAGTTCATCAAAGCACAAGCCCTTTCATGCCCTTCCGACGGATCCGAACTTCAATTCCCTTTAAGAGTACATTCGGTGTTTTAAATGAATGAATCGAAGTTCAATCGAAGCTTGTTTATGTTTAATTAATGTTATTTGATCATGAAACAATGTTTAAAATCCAAAACATAGCTTAAAACATCATTATATAGAAAATCGGGGCATGCGCGTGCGATTTCTCCGGAATGCGACGCATTCCTGGCTCTTGAAATCTTTGAAAACTCTCGTTTCAAGCAATGCGCGCGCAAGATTGTGCTCAATGCGTCACGCATCCCAAGACCGAAACTATTCTAAACTTTTCGTTTGATCAATGCGTGTGCATTCTTATTAATGCGTACGCATCCCCCATCCAGAGAGCATCCTGTATGACTCTGAACCAACAATGTGTGCGCATTCCCTTGAATGCGTACGCATTGATCCTGCTGTAGCTAACCTGGGCAATCCTGTAACAGGAATGCGTGCGCATTGCCCAACATTGTTGGGCAATGCGTACGCATCCTACGCAGAAAAGCCCTAGAATCCTGATTTCCATCTCTTAACGATCTCTATTCGATTCCAAACGTTTTGTACACTAAATATAGCAGAAAAACAACTTAAAAACACAACTTTCTCAGGTCCTAACGACCCTTATTCTATAAACAACATCTTGATAAATCCTTGGTATAAAACGCTTTAAAATCATGATCTAACTACTCCAAACCATAATTAGATTGTAGGAAGAGCTTCTTACCTTCAGCAAGCTTATTCCAACTCCAAGAACTCAGAAAAACAGCAGCTAAAACCCTCTTCTCTGCAGGAAACATGTGTGATAAATCCAAACTTAGATTAGATTCAATCACACGCTTCTAAACGATAAAAACTACGAATTGATGAGTTTGAATCCATCAAACTCGAAGAAGAACATGAATTAGGGTTTAAACATACCTTATCAAAACTCCAACTTTCTGAATTCAAAACAAATCCTTCTTCACAACGATTCCGGTGCTCGACTCTGATCTGAAAACCGTCAAGGATTGAATTAACAACTGATGAAAATTCCCTCAGCCCTATTCCCTTGCTCTTACACGCAGAAGGTGAATTTGGAGGTGGAAAAATCGATTAAAAGATTAAGAAGGTTGATTAGGTTGATTTTTCCTTAAATAGGAAAAATCCCAAAATTACCTAATTTCAATGATTTTCCTTAATCACCCTTATTAAATCGATTTTCTTCCTTAAATATATACATATATATCTCGAATTATATATATATATATATATATATATATATATATATATATATATATATATATATATATATATATAATTACCAAAATAATTAAACTCCGAATAAAAGGAATCGAACCCAATATTTTGTTTTCACAAAATGACACGTCTGCCTTTTCCCGAAAATCGAAATATTACAGGTTGTGTCACCCGTTGTGTCAATTTGATTATGTCACTGTGCTCACTTGTTTTGTATCTTCGAGAAAATAGAAAGATTAGAAAACAAATGTTATCAAAGTAAATAAGTTTTAGCCGGCGACTTTCTACATTTGTCAATTTAATCCTATCAATTTACTTTTTTTTAAATGATAAAGACGATCATTATTACCGAACCAAACCAAGTTCTTTGACTCCGGTGTTAAGTGACTTGAGAATACTCTACGAACGTCACCTGGTTCGATTCTCTTCGATACGTCATGTTGAAAGAGCTCTTGGTGGGGCCTTATGTCTAACCAAGAATGACTCTACAAGACGCGGCGCAGCGAACTCTAGGATTAAGAACCAGGTTGGTTCCGGAAACCAGGACTTTAAGAAGGAAAAAAATTATTACCAAACCAACAATAACCTGTAAATAACAAGACAAAATGACTCAGCAAACCTTAATTAATTTGTTATTTTCATATCATACTTTAGGATTGGGAGAAAATTATTGAGTTTAGGAAAATCAATGGCTCCGGAAATCTCTATACATACATAATTATGCTTTCAAAGATGCATTAAGAATAATAAATTCTAGGTGTTAGAATATGTTTTGATGATGGGTTGTTTGAAAATATGCCTCGGTTGCATATGAGTTTGATTAATTTTTTCAAAATACCTTTTATGTTCTCTTAAAAAAAAAATTACCATTTATGTGTGAGTTGCATTTTTGCCTATGCACTAAGATCAATTGTAATAGCTCAAAAATTGACTCCATTTTATACAAAATCAATAATTATAACGCAATTCTAAAAGCGCATCGTGTAGTTATTTCGACACCATATTTTACATACAATTTTTATATGTGAATGTGGTGCCGGAAGTAAAAATAGAGGTGTCTTTAAAATTGCCCTAATTATAGATGGAGTCTTATTTTTTTCTGACATTGTAACAGTCTTTAAAATGATAGATCGCATCTAGATGGAATTCTATATATTTCAACTATCTCTTTTGTTAGGATAAACTTTATCCTCGTTCCTAGCAGAAATTCGGTTCTATTTATATTTAGTTTTTCATAAACTATTCTTTTAAATAAATAAAAGTCATTACCACACTTAACTTGAATTATCATATTCATGACATCTATTTTGTGGTCCCTGCCATCAAATAGACTCCATAAATCAAAATGGTCGCTACAGTTGCTCTAATGGCCTTGAAGCATCAATGCTTACGTCATATAGCAAAGTTTGTATTTTTTTTTTTTGCAGGATTTAATTTAATTATCAATTAATTAATAGTTAAAATAATTTATAAAATTAATTTTAGCCTCAAAATTAAATATTTTATTATCTTAATGAATTAATTGTTTTAATTAAATCTCTTATTTAAAACAACTACATAATACAAAACTTGTGGATATATCTCTTATTTAATTAAATCTCTTATTAAGCAATTACACTCTTATTTAATAAATTGTTTTAATTAAATCTCTTATTGAGCAACTACAGAATACATTTGATATATCTCTAGTAGATGTCGAGGAGTGTGAGAGGTGGAGAATTTACGGATACTAGTCTCATAGATTTGTGAGCACCTTGGTGTCCGTCATGAATTCTCTCGCTCCTCGAACTACCCAACAAAATGGAGTCATTGATCGTAAGGCCTGAACACTACAAGAATCTACACGAACAATTTGAATGAGTTCAAGGTGCCTCGATTTTATGGGTGAGGTTGTAGCTTGTGCATGTTATATAGTGAATCGAGTGTACATAAGACACATCTTGCACAAGACGCATACTATGAAGTCTTAAAAATCGGGCTCCGAAAGTTAACTACTTTCACATTTTCGGATGCAAGTGTTTCGTGTTGAACGATAAGGGAAATTTGGAAAGGTTTGCATCTAAGTCCATCGAATGTATATTCGTTGGTTATTCAGAGATCTCACGGGCATATAGATGCTACGATCCAGTTTCTCGATGTGTTCTAGAATCCATTCACGCTTCCTTTCATGAGTCATTTCCTTGACTAACGTGTGCTCAAGTGTGCAAGATAATCATCTAAGTAATGAGCAGTTGGACTTGACGCCGATTTTGAGCTACTTCTCCCGGCTCAAAACGACACATCCCCAGAGTGGAAGTAGCACATGAGCCTGTTGTTGACTCAACAACACCCATTATGGATGACATCATAGAAAATGAGGCTCCCAGTGAGGAAAATATGCAAGAGGAAAATTCGTTGGTGCTCACCAACACAGATGGGAATGATATCACACTCGATCTAATCATAAAGCGATCCCCATGCTTTGGTTTAAGCACCGAAAGTCCACTAAAGATCCATCATGTTTGCATGCATTTGTTTCCAATATCGAACCTAAGAAAGTTGATGAAGGCCTTTTAGATAATGAGTGATTATAGGTATGCAAGAAGAGCTTCATCAATTTGAAAGGCAAGATGTTTGGAAACTCGTACCCCTACCCAAAGGTAGAACCTCGGTAGGCACTAGATGGGTCTTTAGGAATAAGTTAGATGAAGATGGTAAAGTCGTTCCGAATAAGGCTAGACTGGTGGCACAGGGTTATACCTAAAAGGAAGGCATCGATTATGATGAGACCTTCGCCCTAGTTACTCGGATGGAAGCCATTCGACTTTTAATCCCATTTGCATCTGGATTTAGAATAAAGCTCTATCAAATGGATGTCAAAAACGCATTCTTGAATGGACTTATCGACGAAGAAGTGTATGTTCATCAGCCCCCGGGCTTTGAGGATACACTTCACCCCAATTATGTCTTCCGTCTCAAGAAGGCACTTTATGAACTCAAACAAGCACCTAGAGCATACTACGATAGATTTTCATCAATGCTTTTAGCCAATGGTTTCATTAGGTCCAGGGTAGATAACACATTGTTCATAAGAAAATCCGACTCTGACATCCTGGTTGCCCAGGTCTAAGTCGATGACATCATCTTCGGTTCAACCGAACCTGCTCGTTGCAATGAGTTTTGATACTCTGATGTCCACTTAGTTTGAGATGTCAGCTATGGGAGAATTAAGTTTCTTCCTCGACTTACAGATCAAACAGACACAGTCCGGTACACACATAAGTCAAACTAAGTATATCAGAGATATGTTCACCAAGTTTAAGTTTGACAATTTGAAACATGCTACGACTCTTATGATTTCGTCAGTCAAACTTACATTTGATGAAGATGGTGAGTCATTTGACTCTCACTTATATCGGTCTATGAACGGTTCTCTGTTATACCTGGCCGCATTGAGACCCGACATTTAGTTTGCCGTAGGACTATGTGCACGTTTTCAAGCAAACCCTAAGATAGCTCATTTTAAAGCTGTAAAGCAAGTTTTCCGATATCTCAGGCACACACCCACACTGAGCCTCTGGTTCTCTCGTGGTTCTTCACTTGCATTTCTCGCTTACAGCGATGCCGATGATGGTGGTTGTCGTATTGAACGGAATAATACTAGTGGTACTTGTCAATTCTTAAGTGATAGACTCATTTATTGGTTTTCTAAGATGCAACTTTAGTGTTTCCCTTAGCACTACCGAGGCTAAGTATGTTGCCTTAAGCAACTGCTGTGCCCAACTCCTCTGGATCAAGCAACAACTAGCAGACTTTGGCATGTCTGTAGATTGTTTACCAGTTTATTGCGATAGTACCAGTGCAATAGACTTAGCAAACAATTCTGTATTGCACTCCAGGGCCAAACACAGAGATATCTGGTATCAGTTTATACGTGACCACATGCAAAATGGTACTAGATCAATTGAGTTTGTGCAAACTGAGCATCAGATTGTTGATATTTTCACGAAGCCTTTACCCTATGCCTCGTTTGAAAAGTTGCGTAGTGACCTCCATATGATATCTCTATGATCCATTTTGCTTAGTTTTCAAATTAATGGGGAAAAGTACATATATAGGGGGGCTATAATCTAGGGGAACGTTATAGGTATTTTGAAAATTATTCAAAATAGGGTGAATGTTGGAAAATGAGCCCCTGTATATGAGTTTGATTACTTTTCCCTTTTGCCCCTGCACTTACGGCATTGAAGCATCAATGCTTACAAGATATGGCAAAGTTTGGTTTTTATTTTTTTCAGGATTTAAGATTTTAATTATTCCAATTAATTAATAGTTAAAATAATTTATAAAATTAATTAATTTTATGATTATTTTGATGAATTAAATTAATTGTTTTAATTTAAATTTCGTCTCCCTGGAAAGAAAGAAAAGAAAAAAATCATGGATGAAACTTAATATATAACACCGGGAAATTTTTAGGTGGTGTATCCGCACAGTGCAACTACACCTATAAAAAAACACCTTGAAAAACACAGGTGTTTGATACACCGCCCAAAAATTTCCCTATAACAACATGAGAGATTCTTAACCGTAGAGTATCCCAAAATAGATGGCACCACACCAATCTCATTGAAATACACTAAGTTTCATTCCAAACACAAAAGCATAGTTATAGTTATATATAGGTTGAGCCAAGAAAACCAGATCTTTTACATTTAACTATACATAATAACATATAATATTCTTTCATGGAGCCAAGCTGACAGCCTCTTGTAAAGAGATAGCATCCCCTTCATTTTGATTTTCTTTCCAAACTTTAATTTTCAGTGCATAAGAAGTAGCAGTAATCAATCGCTTGAGCGAAGAAACCGGAAAAGGTCCTCTTTTCTTGCCATCTGGACTCATAACCATCCATAATACGTGTTCTGGATCCTCATATACCGAAACACTTGATTGATCATTATTATCTTCATCATCATCGCTATCCAATTGAATTACCTGTTGTTTAGCCGCCATGGAGGCGGGCTCTTGCTTCAGGGATTCTTTCGGTTTAACAGTTGGATTCATTTCCTTGTGTGTATCGGTCTGAGTCATCTGCCTCCTTGGGGTATTTGTATTTGTTTGAGCAGGACTATGTTTTTGTTCTGTAACCCCCCAAAAGAATCATCATAATATTAGGAGATCAACATATGAATAATATACAAGCAGAAATTAATCAACACATGAATGCAGCTTCTTTTTGTGCATATTCTCAAGGGGATTATAACGTTTTTCGTGTTGTGAATTCGTAAGGTTGAAATTTTCTCACCTGAAGTTTGATTGTCTTGTAATTTATCATTGAGGCCATCATTTGACAGTGGAGATGCTTCGTTTTTTTCCCCCTCATTTCCGGCTTTTTCTTCGTTTTCTTCTTCACCTGCAACAGCTTCTGGGATTACTGTGGGATAGGTTTGAAGCAACCGTGACTGCTCCGATTTCAACTGAAGAATCTTTTTCCTATCCAGATAGTCAGACAACGTACGAGGAGAAACTTGATAGTTAAGGGACATCATATTTTCATAAACCACAAGAACAATTCAAGATTTAAGATTCTGATCAAACAGTTAATTATTCCGTAAATAAGGATATTCTCTTCTACGTCCTTTCTCATTTGCATGATCAATCAGAATATCCAACTTCTTCAGTTCTCTAACAATCCACTGACATCCACAGAAAACAAGAGGTTAAGTATAACCAGAAGGCATAATCTATTCCAAATTTTCAAAGGATCATTATATAATAATGATACACAAACCTGATATCTTAAGGCGGGGACATTAGAAATATATTCATTTTTATATATGTTAGTTACCAGAAAAAAAAAATACAAGTGTACATACATCCTTTGTAATATCCTGATGCAGATCATTGGCCTTCTTTTGAAGTTCCACCTGCATAACAAATCTTATTATTAGATGAAAAACTACATTTCTTTTCTCATTACAGTAATGTTGTATTGTAAGCGAGAATTCTCATTCTTAAGATTATTTAATGGCACAAAAGGCAACACCGACGAACCATTAACGCAACCAACATGGTTTTTCACATAAGTATCGATTGATTTCATACACATGTGGGAAAAAAGCCGCAAGGATTGAAATTCAAAAGTTTCTGCTGCTAAAAATCCATTCTTGCCCTTTTTTTTTTTACATGATCGGGTCAGAACGTGTTTTCCGTATTTCTTTCATAATGTGCAAGTACATACAATTTCATATTCTTAGGGAAAGCGGGTTGTGTCCGTTTAAAATGGAAAGAAGGCATTAAGATTGTTAAAGCACAACATCAAAACATGCAACTTTAAAAAGCAAGAAATACTTACTACAGTAGGCTGCTGAATTAGACCATCTTTCATTCTCTGCCACAAATCTTTAACTTCTTCCTACATTAGATGCAAAAGTGCCACATGAATACTTCACTTGCCTCAAGATAAACTTAAGGACAAATCGTACTTACCAGTAGAAAGAATACGTGTACAAACAACACGCCATACATTTTCAGCTAAAAGTAGGTTTACCTCTGAGATGTCACCTTCTGATAGCAAGCTTATACTAATCTCGTTTAGCATATTTGTTACACAAAGGTTTATCTCTGACTTGTCACCGGTAGTTGAAACTCGTTTAACACCTGATAAACCATTGACATGCCTGCTTACACACACACACACACAAACGCACACACAAAAACACAAAACAATACGGTTTTATATACAGATCATTGGATAACCGAACCTGTCACTTGCACGAGCTGATGGGAATTTTGCTGCCAAAAATCGTTAGGGTCTGGCTTCACACGGACAAAGCTTCCAATGATCTTGTTTTCAAACGATGATGGATGCTTTGAAAGTTCTTGCACCAAGCTTCTCCTCAGGTAAACTAGATTGATGTTATGTTTTGAAATTGATGCATGAGTACTAGTAGGAGGGACAGTAATAATTTGTGCCACTTTCCTCGGGCGAGATTCTTTAACTGATTTTGATCCTCTTTCCAAGTCATCATTTTCGAAATAATTCTCTTCTTCTTCTGATGATGATGATTCCTCTATGTTTTCAGCAAAGTGGGCTTCGAGAAGATCGTGAATCTTATTAATCTTGAGTATTTTCTTCCCGAAAATAGAACACAGCTTTTCGTCACAATTTATAGTTTTCTTCTTTACAGGGTCATACAAGTTCTGATCTTTAACATATATATTGATCAAAGTAGTTACATCAAATCGAGACATTTTTTGTTCCGTGTCTTTACCCATCTCCTTGAGAAATTTTATAAGAGGCTTTGACCCCCACCCACAAAATTGCAGGCCCTTTGATTTACTACCATGCTTGCTTGCTGCAGAAAGCTTTGCCTTTTGCTCCTTCTTTTTAGGTGTCGGCTTACAATCTATAACATTATCTAAGCTGACAGAATCAGAATTCAATGACCCGTCTTCTGTTGTATCAAATTCACCTGAATCAGATTCAGTAAGGAGGTTCTTGCCAGCCCTTAGCCTCTCTTTTGCAGCACGAAGAGCGTCCACGCTAAAGCTTTCTTTTTTATTTTGGATCTTGTAATAATCCTTAAAAAAAGCTTCCACAGTTTGATAATCATCAAAGTCCACCTTCTCCTGGTAAGAAGCACACTTTCAGACAAGATATTCATTGGTAAAAAATAGTGGAAGGTAGAAGGCATTGCATACCCACACAGTCCTAGAAAACACACACACACACACACTACAATTGATTTAACAAAAGTATGGTGGTTAATATACTTAGGTTAGGAACAGAACGGGCTGGAAGCCGTTTTGCATAAGACGAGCAAGTGGAAGAACACAATTCACAATAAGTTTTATGAAATATCTGCTAACAGATTTCCAAAAATCAGAATTGTCAATTCAAGTAACAAAAGTTATTATAATAAGCCATAACATCTTTACCGTTGCAGTAACAACAAAATACGCAAGTGTTTATACGAATAGATTGATTGGCTTATTTGTTCATCCAGCATAACAGGTAATAGGTGTTTGTATGCTATCCATAGATACACGTGGAATTCTAGAACAGAAGTCAGATAGAACATGTTTCGGGCATAGACATATGACAGACATGATTCCAGCAAGCGTTCAACCAAATTTCTAATTAAAATTTCAATTACAGGCAACTCAAGAAGTACTATGATTCCTTTGGTTAAGCAAATGGAATCCAAGAACAGCTGACAATGTCAAACATATCTTGCAACAGAGAAGCCCTAAACACCACATATAACCAATCACCCAAACAAAAAAGGACAGGAGTTTGATATGTTAAATTTTGACCATTATGCAGCAGGATATGCAAAATAATATATTATTGTTTGTCAGAAATCAAGCAAGCTACTATTTCAATAAGAGGAACTTGAAAAAGTAAGCTACTTGTTCGAAGAATCGAAAAATATATAATTGGAAAAGTATTATTTTCTATGGCTTTGATGCTTTTCATTGTAAATCGTCGAAACCATAGAAAACTTACTTTTCCAATATCCCAAAAGGTGGGCATACTTTTTTCAAACTTTAACCAGGTCAAAGCATATTTTTCAAATATCCCTTCAAACGATTTCTGGAAAGCAGAGTATGTTGATGCCATGATGTATAAGTGCAACCATAAGAAAACTTTATATGTATCTGCAATTAGCAATGCATGTCCTTCATACCCCGTCAGAGTCTGCATCTTTGCCTTCCTCCAAAAGAAGCACAACCTTTAAACAAATTCCGCAAAATCCATACTTCCCTTTGAAGTTGACAAATTCTGAGCCATAAATGCAGCGAAGACATACTGCCTTTGGACAATAATAACAAAAAAACTCAGATGCTTTCTTGCAACCGAGACAATAGTGCCGATCTGCAACAGAAGTACATTGTTAAGAGTCACATATCAGTTGAACATTCGGAACAAAAAAAGTTCGAATTAACCGCTGATCTGAACAAAACCATAGTTAGGCCTAAATAGCCAGTCCTATAGAATACTATGGTAAACTGCATCAAGGGGGGAAAAAGAGTTTGAGAGACTCACTGCAATGCCACGTTTGTTTTGAATTCAGAAACGAATCGTCCTTCCCAATGCAGTGGAGGTGGTAAGCTTTCAGACAGCCCCTAGAAAGATCTCAAATTTAAAAGATGTGCTATTCATGACAAAATGGTAAAACAGATGAAATGTCTATTGAAACACACACACACACACACACACATACACTCCTTTTTTTTTCCAATTTGAATGTTTCAACTTGGATGAATAAATCAAAATTTAAGATTAAACTAATAGTCTTGAAATACCAGCACTAATCCTAATACTAAAAATAACAATAAATGGTAGATCAAAACACAAGTAAAAATGTTAAATGACTATCACAAAAACAGAGTGTTATTACCACGTGCTATTGCTCAGATGACCACAGATTTCTTCAAAAAAGAAAAGAAAAACAAAAGGAGGACATGAAAAGTGCCCTCTTCATTGTATATCTGAAAAGGCATCTGCGGTTACATCATGCAATCGCAACACAATGCTTGTAGGAGAATTCTTGAATGGGGACCTAGGAGGGGTGGATGAAGAATCCTTGTACTGTCCACCAATTTCCAGTTTCCAATTTTTTCAATTTCCAAGATAAGACACTACATACTACAGAATCCTACCACCAAAATTCAACCATAAATAAAATAAAAAAAAGCAAGCTTTTTTCTTTTGCCAGGAAAAAGAAGCAAACTTTTAAATGATGGAAAAGAAACATCACAAAACAGACTCACCTGTAGTCACATATAACTAAATCCCCACCATCTTTGCAAGAGAAACAATAATCTTCTGCGATATCTTCCTTCTTCAGAGGCTTTCTGCTTTTCCTCTTCTTCATGGTGACGATTGATGATCTTCAGAGAAAAAAAAAATCAACCCCACTGGAAGAAAAATCAAATGTGACTATTTGACTACGGTAACTTCTTGAGAGAAAAAAAATGGAAGAAAACAACCATGCAAAGATTGAAATTTTGACAAAAAAAACCCATTCCATAAAAATGCAAAATATAACTTAATTCTTAGTTGAGAAATCAACAGTCACAAGAAAAAGGTGAGTGATCAACTGAAAACCCATTTGCTGAAACCGGGTAGGTATGATCAAAATGTACCTTGTATGATGAGAGAAGCAGCAATGGGAGACTTTGGGAGTGTTTTTTTTTTTTTTTTTTTCCTTTTTTGGGAAGAAACTTTGGGAGTTTCAAGAGGAATGAAACGGACAGCAGATGATGTGGTGGGGGTTTAAATTTTTAGAATAAAACAGAGACATAACGATTGTGTCATAAGACTAGGTCACAACAGTTATTTGCACCGTTATTAATTGTGTTAGATTCATTCCTTCCGTTTTTTTTTATCTGTCACATTTCAGTTTTTATCATTTTTTTATTTATCTGTCATTTTACATTTCCAATGCAGCATTTATTATTTTTTCTTTCTTTACCAATAAAATATTTACATCTCCAATTAAAAAAACACAATTCCAATACTAAAAACTCATTTACCAACAATACATTTACATATCCAATAAAAAAATACATTTCCAATACACATATTAATTACTTTCTTAATTTGTGTGATTCTTCTCTTCATGACATATATATAAAAACGGAGGGAGTACATCTTATCAATTTCGACTCATTATGATCACTCATCGTGTTATAATCATTTTGCCCATATCATTACTCAATTTCTTTTTAAAGTGGCTTTAGATATTGAAATTTATGTTTTCATAAATAAATTTCAAACATAAATGAAAACACAAATTTCATAAACATGAAATTTTTCATAAATGAATGAATTTTGCTCAAAAAGAAAATAAATAAATAAATGAATAAACCTATCGAAATAAAATTGGTTGATGTGTGGACTCTGGAGCATCCTATCGTATTTGAAAGTAGCTGATGTATAGATTCTAGTCTCTGGTGTCAGGAGAGCCATCCTATCATACTGAAAATTTATGTTTTTAATACATTATGCATGCTGCATTGGTTGAACCATAAAATCTTATGAAAGATATACAACGTATGTAATAATGCAAACTAGTCTTTAAAAAAACATTGCAGAGTCTTAATTCAGTTATCAAAGACGTTATAGATAAAAGTGTTACCTTTGTTATAGATACAATTGTTATAATCCCTTGTTAATAAGACGAGTAATACATCAATTGCTACTCTTGTGTGCTACTTTGTCAGCTTTGTAATCCTATAATTTGGGAGTGGATCCTCTCAAGTACTTATAACTCGTTTGGATTGATGGAATGCAATGGAATGAAATTAATTTGATGGAATGGAATGATATCATTTTATTACTGCGTTTGGTAGACAATGAAATATAATCATTTTTATTCCATTACAATGTTTGTTAGTATCATAATGGAATTGTTTTTTTCCATTCCATTGTTTGGCAAAACAAATTTTTTTTTATGGAATAGGATGCAAATTGATAATAGTTTTTTTTTTCAACAAAACAATCTTTACTATCGTTTTTTTTTAATCAAATGATCAAACAATAGAATTCCACATTCAAACTTCAACATCCAGTAAATAATTACTCAGGAAAAACAAGGATCACAAAATCCATACAATACTTCTAAATTAAACAAAGAAAGAGAAATGTAAAAATAAAATTAAATTGACAAACTCAAATGGTACTATTGTATTAAGTGAATACAGAAACATTGATAAAAAACGAAAGAACAAAAATATAAAACTCACATGATAAAATAATACGAATGTGGTATTATTGAATGATAGAGTTGAATCTTCCGTTTAATTTATGAAATAAACATAATGAAGGCCTAAAATAGTGCAAATGTAGCATTATTGCATGATAAATTGAAAAAACCCATAGAACTTAATCAACGAAACTAAGTACAACCATCACACTTCGGTATCGTAGCTTAGTGTAATCAGAAAATCCACTTTGTCTTCATCACTCATTCCATAAAAGATATGCAACAGATCTTCGTTCATGCCTATTTTTTGAACAAGACTCATTCGTTTTTGCCGTTGTAAAGCCCCCAAGTCTCTTCAATTCATCCATCAGTTTTTGTTGTAGTTCGATTTTTTTAGTGTCCCGGATAGTTGAATACAAAACATCTGCAGTTTTTTCAATCTTTTCACCAATCACCGTCATCGCTGAAGCAATCGTAGCCATGGCTTCAGCCGTAGCATTTCGCTTTCTTTTGAAACTTGGTCCTGATGTCTGCATATTATTGGGTGATGGAATCCCGCCAAAAGGATCCTCGTTGCCCATTGTTCTGTCTATGTCATCTCTATCGTCGAGATCTGCCATTTCAGTAAGACTCATGGAAGCATTTCCATTGGCACGGTCATTTCCAAAAACCAAATGCAAATCGTCATAGTGAGGAAAAAGGTTTCTTACGCATAGAACGAAACCTTGCATTTTTTGGGTTCTGCCAAAGAATAAAACAAAACAATAAAATATAAATTTATCACAAAATAATGTTGTACGTCTATTCTCTTGCACCTTGATTCATTTTTATAAGATTTGGCTATAATGTTTTTATATTGTATTCTTATTTGTGAGTAAATATTCTTTTGAACAACAAAAAAAATCTTATTCAAGATCCAAACAGAGATTGGATGAAAAAAGAGACAAAAGGCACAAGAGATAAGCATAAGGGAGAACATATAGATTATGTATCAACTTTGTTCAACCATTTTTTATCTCACAAAAAACCATCATAATGCTTCAATGATATTAGCTTAAAAAACCGAAAATACAAATTTATTTTTTGATAGCGCTAAAATACAATTACTGGAGAAGTTCATCCCAAAGCAGTTGCATCGGCGGTGACACATTTGTATTTGAGTCATATCCAAAGCCAGACATGTTAGGAGAAGTTAGCAGCTCATGATACAACCCGTAATCTCTCTTTAATACTTTCATACGAGATAGTATGTGAGGATTCCCTTTGATTGTTGGGTGCCCCTTTGCAGCCATCTTTTGTTCCAATATGTGCAAGTAGCCTGACTTAAAGCCATTATCCGATTTGTGTGTTCCTGCATCGACATGTTCTAGTAGTGACTGCACCAATGTCGTGTCTTCTTCTTTTGACCAATTCTTCTTATTCTTTCCTGGGCTTGGTTGGCTAGAACTTTCATGACTTTCCAAGCCCTCCATACCTACAAGATAAAAGTACGACAAACTACACCAAATATCACAATGCTAAAACTACACATATACAAATCGTCATAACTAGATGAATTCCATTAATAAGGCCAACCCAGATTAAGTTCATTAATAAGGCCATCATCCAATTTACAAAATAAAAAACACTTTTTATGATGAAAAATGTTGAAGATCAGAAAGTAACAAAAATTAAGTCTAACATTTAGGAAACTAATAAAAACGAGAAATTAACATATCGATGTTTGTCTATGGTTGTTGCCTATGATTCCACATCTCTTGAGCGATCTGGTCTCTCCATTGAGTCCATTGTGAGGAAGTTTCCACCTGAGTGATTATGTCTTCTGGATCATGCACATGTTCCTCTAATTGTGCATCTACATCAGCCATTATCGGGTCATTAGGCATTTCTCTCACGATGAGATTGTGTAGAAGACAACATGCACCGATAATGCGGTTTTGTACATCGATTGGGTAAAATGATGGACTCCTAAGTATACCCCATCGCATCTTAATAGCTCCAATTGCCCTTTCGGCGACATTCCTAGCACTAGAATGTCTATAGTTAAATATCTCTTTAAATGTTCTTGGTCTATGTGCACTCCCTCAGCATTCACTTCTGTGGTATCGTTGGCCTCGATAAGGTGCCAAAAACCCATCTCCATTAGTGTATCCAGCATCACACAGATAATATTGTCCTACGTAAGCCTTTATGTTAGTAATATAAGACACGTTAGAACAAGAATTTAAAATTTTATCTAACATGATATGCTTGTCAAACCTCTGGGGACCCTCAAACCATTTGGCCTACTAATAGCATCTCTTAATACTCGGCTATCTGCGGCAGAACCCTCCCAACCTCGTAATACATAGATGAACTCCGTCTTCGGATTACAAACACACAAAACATTGGTAACAATTTGTGCTTTGCGTGTTCTATATCGTGGCTTATCTGCTACATCAACTCTTACGGGGATGTGTGTTCCATCAAGGGCACCTAGACAACCCTGAAGTAATTTACATTGTTAAACCACAAATCACCTATGCATTTAGTCAAGAGCATGATACTTACCTTAAACCACTTCCACCGTCGGTCTGTTGAATCTTCTGGTATAGGTTCGGGAGTCGCTAGAAGGCCACTATGACATTGTAACAAGGCTTTTAATACCCGACGGAAATGTCTATGTATAGTCTCAGTTGACCGCCAAAAATTGAATTTAATGATGCGGTTTTTGGTGTGATGGGCAAGGATACTGAGGAATATGACGACCATCTCCATTATGCTAACGCCCCTACTTGGTCTAAGATTGCCCTTTTTTTCCAACAAACGACAGAGAACTAAAAAGGTGTGAGTATCCACTCTGAGGTTTTCTTGACAATAGGCTTTGTCTTCAAAAATGAGACGTTGGAGGTGTTCATGACGTTTCTGATCTCTCCTAACACCACGTGGAATGGAGTTGTCTGCCCGCACAAGTAATTGCGCAAGGGTGCCCATAGATTTGGCAAGGAAATCCAATACATGAAGCATTCGTAGCCATTCACACACAACCACATTAATATTTACGTTTCTTCTTGGCAAAGACTGTCGTGCCATGACAACAACACCTACTAAAAAGGAATGACAATTTTCTTGATAAGTAATGACACTATGATAGGATCATTAGACCAAATTGATTGAATAAGTCAAATTGGTCCCAAAGGCATTCCAAAATGGTAATCTCAGGTTTCGTAGAGTACATAAATCAGGTCATAAACAAGGAGACATGTTGCTAATAGTACCATAAGGAGCATACGCAATTAGGCTTGGGGAAGAAGCATCAAATAAGACAAAACATAAGGTTGTTAAATGGAGTTTTTACTCTCTCACATTTAGCTTTGCAAGAACATGTGCACAAGAAGAGGTATTGAACATCACAGTATCACCACATAGAGAAGAAAAATATTAGGGAATACTTCCATTGCAGACTATGTATAATAGTGGTGGATGGGACTCATATTGAACATCTTGCGTATCACCACATAAAAAACTTGCACACACACCCTTTATTTATAAATAGAAGCTGCAGAATCACATTCCCTACACCTTCACTTCAACTAACTACCAATCAAACTATTTTCTTATCTTCTTCCAAGTTAAAAAAAATATTTACTTTCCTTTGTTATTTCATCAAACAAAACGTATATATATAAATAAGTGAAGAAATCGCAACAATATTTACGGGTATTCAACCACTTAGATGAAAATGGAGATGGAAAATTATCCCCTCAAGAATTACAACATCGAGTAGAATCAACGGGCGAACAAATTTCAATAGAAGATGCAAAAGCAACAGATTCAGACAGAGAATTGAAATAACAAGCCCAAAGAAATCAAATCAACCAAACAACAACATTGCCCAAACAGAAATTTTATCCCGGGCTGTTAAAAGAAACACAAGGAGAAAGCCAATTTCAGAAGAAGCATCTCAACTAACAGCAAGAAAGCAACCAGTAAAAGTAAAATTAAAAAAAAAATTAATCCATGCACAAGAATGGAAGATCAATCAATCCCAAAATGGAAATCAGAAAAACAAAAACAATTGCACAAATCCTTCAACCATTGCAAAAATAAACCCACAAAAATTTCAATTGCGAAAACCCCTTACGTTCAAGAAAACAGAGCGGCTAAAGAAAGAATAAGCAGATTGCAACAAAACACAAGAAGAATATGATATATCAGATTACCTGAAGGAGATCACACGGTGGGAATGATGGGTTTTGTCGGAGTTGAAGACATTTGAAGAAATGGGTTTTTGGTTTTGTGATAAAAGAGATCGATGGAATGATTTCTCATTCTAGGTTATAATTTTGTATTCCATTCTTGGCCATTCCCGAGCTTTTTTGATGGAATGAAATGTGCCTATCAGCATTCCGTTGGAATCATAATATATTCCATTCATTGGTTTCCAAACGCGTTAAAACAGTGGAATGGAAAGAAAAATACATTACATTCCATTCCATTACCTCAATCCAAACAAGCCATATGGGTAAAGTGCATTTGTTTTTACACATCATCAACAAAACGACGTAGTTTTGAAAAAAACAAATAGACGGTTATATGATTTTCACATTTTGGGTGTGTGGTTAGATCACTCACACTTGAGAGAATACTCCATCAAGTACTTGAGAGGATCCTATTCCAATTTGCCTTAGCATAAACCGTCTTGAACCTGAACATTTGTTATAAGGCTTTTGTATCTTATATAATCTACCCTGTTGATTATATTTGTTTTTGATAAATCTGTTCAATTGATCATGCATATTGTCATCAGTCAGCTCTTTATCAAATTGGCTAATTTGCTTAAGTGCTGCATCATTGGTTTTATAAGATCACTGAATCTGTTATATATCATTGGTTTGTGTGATAAGTGTTGTTGATCACATAGGTAATTACAAGTTAGTCTAGTAATCAATTAAGTCTGTGCTTCCGGGACTTGGTTAATTAGGACTAAAATTTGTAGAAAACACACCTTGATATTGCATAAATCGAATTAAGTTTTAAAGAGGCTGTGATCCATTCACCTCTCCTTTAGATTTTTGCCAAACACACAGTTCTCGCAAAAGTCTAGATGCTTGACATTACATCCCCAAAGAAGATCACTCTGAGAAAGAACCTGCATCCCCTTTTCACCCATGTGACCCAGTCTCATGTGCCATGATAGCAAAATACTTAACCGCTAACTTTCACCGACAGACTATCGGGTCAACGGGAGTATAGTGGTCAACAAGGTCGAATCCACGAGGAGTAAGTCTAAGTACCAAAGCTGACGTGTAACTTGGTTCAGGCCAATCAAAGGTGGAAAGGTCTTATACTAGTGCAGAAATAAACAGGTATACTAGCGGTGTTTAACTAGAGATTAACGGGTATAGCCGAACTATGATCCCACGAGCTACTTTTACCCCTTAGGAAAGACTTGACAGGGAGCGTGTCTTAACCGACCTACCTATCCAATGTAGTTTAACGATATCTACGGGTGCCAACTCCTAATTCTAGTGATTAGACTGAACAATTCGATATAATCACCCTATGTGAAGCTAACCGACTCTCTCTTTAGAAAACCGATTATCCTAACATGATTAAGTTCTAGAGTTGCTCGAACAACGATGACAAACCTCTCATTGGAAAGCGGTCCTAACAACTAGGCCGAATTTACATAACGATCCAAAACCCCTTTTCCCACATCTCACTGCAAAATACATCTATAAGTTCGATGTGTGTGACAGTGAACTAGGTGATCAATCTAATTCAAAGCTGTTATAATAAGTTTTAGGACGTGAATTAATCGTTAAAACATTTAATTACGCACTACACAACTCCCTATCTCACCCCCTTAGGGTTTTCGCTCGCTTTCATATAATTCGACTACACATGGAATTAGCTACTCATGATTATACTAATAAACGAAATAAGAATGGAAATCATGCTAGAAATAATAAAAGAAGAATAATTCATTACTATATAGTCGAAGAAAATCTGATCCAAATAAAATTACGAAGAAATAATCCCCTAAAAAGTCGAATCTTTGATCTTGAAACGGAAATCTAAGCTATAGAAAGTGTGTAGAATCAAAGGATGTGAACTAAGGAATCCGTTAGGAAATCTACGCGGGAACGCAGCGGAAATCAAAATTTTATTTCCTTTTAACCAGGATCGACTTCGTTTAAGCAATAAACAAATAAGCTAGTAGACGGTAGTTACCTTGGTTGATCTAAAAGATTGACGCTTTGACCGTCTAAGGAGAGTAGTTCTACATAGAGCCGCCCAAGTGTTCGGCCTCTACCGCTAGTCCACACGAAGAGCCCGCCGGAATCCTATCATGGATTGCTATTGGAAAACTCCGGTTGCTAGACCGACCCTTTTCCCTCTCTCCAACTCTCTATAGGATGCTCTCTATTTTACACAAGAACTATTAGTTCTTAGAATTATGATGTACAAAAGAGCTTGACACCCACCTCTTATTTATAGTGTAAGGGGCGCCCCATCTAGGAGTGGAGGAGAAGAAAACATTTTCCCAATAAAATAAGGAAAATATAATTGATTGATTTATCTCATTTATTATAATATCTTATATTAAATAATTCTAGGATATTGTCAATATCTTATATTGAATATTTTCAAGATATTGTCAATATCTAATATTGACTATCTTTATTATATTACCATAAATCAATTTACACATGTGTATATATCACATATATATTATTACACATATAAATCCATTTATATATATATTATGGAAACAACTATGCACATGCATATTGCACCACATGCTGGAAGCATATATATATATATATATATATATATATCAATATCTAATATTAATATTTGGTAACACCATTAATTAAATTACGCAATCCAAGTGTATCATATACACACACAAATTGCGCCACCTTAGCCAATAAATTGGCATCCGGAATATTTTTTAATTAATATAATATTATTAATATCTTGTATTTAATTTATTTATAATAAATAAATACCACCATATTAATTTACTACTATAACATTTATAGTCGTGAGATAAAACTTTCCTTATTTGGTTATCAACTATAACCACATTTTAATCCGGCCAGATGTTCTTATGTGTGTGACCCGATAGGCTTCCGAATATGTTGGCCGTAGACACAAAGTGCAAATTACGAAAATGCCCTTCATGCCTAACGATCACGGGATAGCGTCTAGCAACACACCGTGACTCCCAATCATCGGAAGAGTCAAATGCAATGACTACTACCTTTCATGTGAAACAGTTACCGTGTAACTTACAATCCTATCGCTGTAATAATATCCATACGATCGTATCCTGAGTGTCGATACATTAACGATCGTATCTTATAATCTGGATATCATGCTCTCTCGAAGTAACTCATTTACTCCCACTTTGCAAAGATTCACGAGAGTAAGACATTCCTTATAAGAAGGCCATTTCGGATATTCGATCCTAATCATCGGATACGCGATTCCCGGACGACCAATCATGTATACTCCACATGCTTCAATATCATACCCAATCACTACCGCATGATCGCCCCGTGGCTAGGGGAAACCTCAATAGTGTCAAAGCATGACAATCCACACCGTGATGCCATGAAGACTCCGGTCTTAAGGATAATTACACAACCGCCACATATTGTGACACTTAATGTAAGTGGGTCAGTCTAACGTACGCATTCTCTAATACACATCCACGTACAGTCCAAGTGTCTTTACACTTTGATAGACGAGATCTATCCATGTCCTAAAGACAAAAGAAATCTAATACGTGCTAGCCTGTTTATACTATCAATGCCATGTTTAATAGTACATCAGCCTAGAGACATTTAAGTATCAAACTTATTAAAGTGATTAGAGATCTCATCAACCATAATCGCCTATCATGGTTTCTCTATCACAGTTTAATACTAAGGACGTTATCATATAACAATTCATAATTGGTTCTTTAAAAGAACAAATATATGACAACAGAAAAGCCATTTAATATATGTATAAACATAAAGAAATAGCAGAAATGATCTGACCCGATCGGATTCGGTCCAACCCGATTGGGTTTAGGACACTATTTCAACAGAATCAACGGCGATCAACCTACACTAAAATAGTACAAAGATCGCCCAAAAAGTGTCTAAAGTTGGCCAAGGTTGTAAAAGTGCTGAATGAGCTGCGTATTTATAGTGTAGGGTTCAAATTCGCTGCTGTCGAGGGCAAACGCCCGTTTGCCTGGAAATCTGTTTCTTGATTAGGGCTTGTTCTACAGTGAACCAGCGTTTGGCTTCTCTTAAACGCTAGTTCATGGATCATGTCTTGAGGGCAAACGCCCGTTTGGATCGTCTGGAACGCCCGTTTGCTGAATATGAGCTCAGTATTCGAGCTGAACCCATCCAGATGCTAGTTTGGGGGTAATTTGGAAGCTCGTTCGTCATCTAAGCCAACTTTCAGTATAAAATGCCACTCCTACAAATGCTCGTTTGAACTGGCCAAACGTCAGTTTGGCCAACGTGTCATTAACCTTGCTGCAAACGCCAGTTTGGGTAGAGAAAACTCCCGTTTGCCTTGATTTCACTCCAAACTTGATTTTTCTCCACTTTCATGCTTTTTTCGTGCCACGAACATGTTTCTCACTCCAAAATATCGCCTTCCGGGTCCTCGAGTCACCTAAGTCCTGCAATAACATATACGAACAAAACACCACGTGTAATTCCGCAAGACAAAAGTGCTTGGAAAAGAAGTAGATATCGTCAAAAAGGCGGAGTGTACTATCGATGTGACAGTTTTACTCCCCGTGCAAATAACTCACGATATTACTCTCGAAACGGTTTATATCTACCTGGAACATGCCAATAAAGTGATAAACGGGGGCTAGATCACATACAAAAGTGCAGTGAAGTTGACTCCCATCATGCCACAGCTTAGTCAACTGTGATTGATAAACCTCATCAGATGCCACAACAGCAGACCCAGAAACCATAGACCCTTGCACAATATACAAGGTCCCCCTATTGACTCCAATGAGAACCATAATTGAACCTTTGTAGACATTCAAAACTCCACATTCACACTTGAAATCGAACCCCTTTGTTGTCTAGATGACTAAGAGATACCAAATTCTTGGTCATCTGTGTAACATGTCTCACATCCTTCAGTGTACATAATTTACCATCCTTTGTCCTCATATCCACTGAGCCAATCCTAGCTACTTGCAGACCTTGTTGTTGGCCATAGATATATGTCCTCCATCTATATACTCATAGCTTGAGAATCACTCCATGTGTGGGCAAATATGACAGGATGCCCCAGAGTCTAGAATCCACACATCAACATGATTTGCTGACTCTCCTGCCACCCAAACCATGTCCTCTTATGAGTCGTGCTTAACTACCACAATAGCTGTGCTAGAATTGTTGTCATGTTTTTTCTTCATTTTTGGACGATTGGATTTCCAATGTCCTTGCTCATTACAGTAATTACGAACATCTGTGGATTTAGGACCTTGGACTTTGCCTTCTTAGATTTATTCTTTCCAGACTATCCATGCCCTTTCCCACGGTTGCTGCTGACTACTAGTCCATCAGCCTGACTGTCTGCCCCTGCTCCCTTATGTCTCAGCTCCCTAGCATGCAAGGCTGACCTCACATCCTCCAAAGCCACTGTCTCCTTCCCAACTATGAAGGATTACACAAAGTTCTCATAGGAGGCTGGTAATGATACCAGCAAAAGCATCTTCACATCAATATTTCTGAGATCAATTACTATTGTGTTCAGTTGATCAAGGTGATCCCTTAGCCGAGACCTCCCATGCATCATTAGACTAAACAGTCTTTGCTTCAGCAGCAACTTGTTGGTCAATGACTTAGACAATATCTTGGCAGCGGTGTCTTCCTCGGCAACTTCTATGATAACTTCATTAGACAAGCACAACATGATGGTTGAATGTGCTTTCTCATCTAGACTGGCAAAATCTGTAGCATTGGCATCCCCTTTATCAGATTAAGGAGTCCACAATCCTTGTTGCTTCAAAAATGCCTGCATCTTGGTTTGCCACAGACAGAAATTGTTCCTCCCTGTAAAATCAATTCTTTATGTAGATTGCCGACACCTTTCTTGCTAAAGAACAAACCTTTGATCACAAAATCCTAGAACTGGTCACTGGTCTTAGTGAAGATCAACTCCGTTCAACTGCAATTACACGTAGAACTCTAAACCAACACTCCGATACTAGTTTGTTAGAACACAGATTTATAAACTTGCACTCCAAGATAGATAAACCAAAGTAATTCAAACTAGTAAACATGGCGGAAATTGATAAAACACAAAAACAAAGAGAACACAGAGATTTAACGTGGTTTTCGGCGTTGTGCCAGCTACTCCACAGACAGAAAATGATATATTTTATTATGCACAAAGTTACAAGGATTTTCACACACTCTACATTGATTACAACACTGGTATTTATATGCACAATTCCCTAAACCCTAGCTACCGTAAGATCTTTGTCGGAACTGTCATAAATACCTATATGTGGACCCCAACTCTAGAAGTCTCCACCAGATGTAACTCAGCTGACTTACCAATTGTGTAACCAAGCTGACCAGATGTAGAACTACAGTATTCAATAGACTGAGTTGACATCACTCAGCGGACAGATGAACTTGGCTGACACTTCACACAACTGACCTCCCTGACTCAGCAGACCATCACTCAACTGACTAATACATTAGTTCCACCAGATTAGAGATCATGTCACACTTTGGTGACACCAAGCGTCTGTTCTTCCTAATCAATCTCAGTGGAATTTTATGTCCTATTAAAGCATGGAGCACTAATTTGACGAATTTAATTTCGATTGATTTTGTATCTTTTAGAATTGACCATGATGTGTTTAAACAATGTCATTGGAGTTTCAATAGGGTGGTAGGAAACATAGTTGGTAATCGAGATTTGCTTAGCTTGTGTGAACCACTTGATAGTGTGATGTGCCTTATAAGGATTAATTCTGAGTTTTGTGTTCCTGGTTGGATCAAATTAGGAGATAAGTCTCATGCTGCTTCACTTCATTTGCCAAAAATGGTCGGCGATAAACGTTGTTGTCAAGCCTTCGCATTTTGTGTCAAGATTGAAAATGGACCTACCAAATGAACTGGCCACGATGCATCATTAATGATAAATGATGCTGTTATTCAAGTTTTTATTACTACTCATAAGGCATATGTTATGCTTTATTTGAAGCCCATTATCATATGTGCTTTTGGATGTGAAAGTATTTCTTTGGCTAGTTCTGTTTTTTGCGATTTATATGAAATTATTGCTTCAGCTCCCATGATTAGCGTTGTTGGTGGTGCCTTTGTCGTTGGAATTCCCTTATCGTTCACCTCTCATCTGTTAATGGTTGGGTTATACTTGGTTAGTTGCTCCACAAAAAAGAACAACCCATCTTATTTTACCTTTGTTGTGTTTGGTAACTTCATATTCACCTGGTTTGTAAGGCACAATTGTTGGAATCTGAATATTTGGATGGCTAGAATCTTTTGAATTGGTTCCGTATGCCGATGGTTTGTTAGGATCAAGCCTGAGCCAACTAGGCTCACAAAGGCCAACTAGGCCTGGCCAACACTTGCGCATTATTTTGTAAATGGGGGGAAATAATGTTCACACAAGGATTCGGTCTCATGACATCTGGCTCCGATACCATGTTAGGATCAAGCGCTTAACCGTTCTACTAAAACCAATTGGTGTTAGTAAAGATGCTAATATATTTATTTATACATTCAAGAGTGTGGACAATCTCTCCCAACACCCCCCTCAAGTGTGGGCAACCTGTCCCAACACTTGCACAATATTTATTCAAAAGTGTGGGCAATCTCTCCCAACACCCCAACACTTGCACAATTTTTATTCAATAGTGGTCAATCTCTCCTAACACCCCCCTCAAGTGTGGGCAATCTGTCCCAAAACTTGCACAATTTTCCCCCTTAAGTGTGCGCAATGTGTCCCAACCATTGCACAATTTTTATTCAAGAGTGTGGGCAATCTGTCCCAACACTAGCACAATTTTTATTCAAGAGTGTGGGCAATCTCTCCCAACACTTGCACAATTTTTTTTAAATAATGTCAGTGCCAGGGTTTGATCTCATGACCTCTGGCTCTAATACCATGTTAGGATCAAGTGCTTACCGTTCTACTAAACCAATAGGTGTTAGTAAAGGTGCTACTATATTTCTTTACACATTCAAAAGTCTGGGCAATCTCTCCCAACACAATTAATTTTAGTAGAACGGTAAGCGTTTTATCCTAACATGGTTCGAAGTGTTGTATTACCAAAAGTTGTTCCTGGTATGGCTCTAAAACTGCCTAAATTTGAGCTACTTACGGAGTATTTGAAGATCTTCGGGCTATTTTTCATGGATGAAGAAATTGAACCGGTTGCGCATAAAATGAAGTCCTTATTGTTGCAACTACCATCAGTTTGGTAGTATGATGAATGCTATGAAGAGGAACATGTTGATCCTCTTTCAAAGATAGCTTATTCCAAACACTTCTGTTTTATCAACATTTCTCACTTCCAGACAAGGCTCCGGTTTGTTTGTTTTCATTTGAGATTAGCCCATAAAATGAGTCATGTTGCACTTAGATTTCTATTGGGTGCTTTGACAAAGAAAGGAAAGTTTTTGCGTACTCTCCTCGATTCCATTCAAGTGTTCAATAGAATGGAAGGCTACGTTATTGTGAGGATTGTGTTGGGATATTGTTGTGCCCACAATAATCCGTATGTGGTTTGATTAATTTTATAGTACCTTAATTATGTGCTATATATATTTTATCTGTAACTAACCCTGCCAAGAAGTCGTATGACTTACCAAGGCATTTATCAGGGGCTGAGCAAAAAATAACCAGTAAACCAATCCAAACCGTAAACCGATCCAAACCAATCCGAATTAACCAAACTAATAGCAAACCAAACCAAATGAATTGATTTGGTTTGGAACCAAACCAAACTGCATTGGATTGGTTTCGGATATTTTATTTTTACAACCCAATCCAAACCAAACCAAACCAAAATTTTAATACATTAATTATATATATTATATATTATACTCATTATTACCCTTCCCACCCAATCCATCAGGTTCATTGTTGTCGTTCCTCTCACTCTAAACCTAAACCTTCCCAGTTTCCGCAGCCTTATCGCCTCCTCCTTCTCGCCTTCTCCTCCATCATCCATTCTCATTGAAGAATATCGAAAATGGAAATACGTTAGATTGAGAACTGAGAAGTCTTATTCATCATCATCCTTTGACAGTTTGACGTTAATCTTGCTATGTTTTCCTACTCAGTCATGCAATTTGGACATGTCGTATTTTGCTCATTGAAAAATGAACGTTAATCTAATTCTATTTTATTGTTTTTTTATGGAGCCACGGAGGTTGTAGGTTTTGTTGGCTGCTGTTGGAGTTGGATTGGATGCTTGTTTTTGTTGTGGTTTGCTATGTTGTTTTGGTTGGAAGATGCGCATGGTGTTTTGATCATTTTGTTGTGTCAACATTCAGCTTTTTACTCTTTTGATGTAAATATGTAAATCAGTAAATGCATGTATGTAAGTATGCAACTATGAATGATTGATTGTAGCTAAATTATATTGTAATGTATGTAGCTACTTACAGTTTATGTAAAAAATATTGGTTTTGTCGTTTTTTTTTAAAGATTAGGCTTATTAAACCGAATCCAATCCAAACCGAAACCAATTCGAACCAAACCATTGGGGTTGACTTCGTTTTGGTTTGGTTTGGGGAACGAATTATGGCGCCCCAAACCAACCCGTGTCTTTCAAAACCAAACCAAACCCCCCAAACCAATCCAAGCTCACCCCTGTCATTTTATCTGTTTTGCAGGTACCCTGAAATACACCATAAATGATTAAAACAAAATGTTTGTATGATATACTTTTTATCATCACTTTTTATATGATACGGTGTTGTGTTATGCGATAAAAAAATGATAAACTGACATTGGACTCAACATTGATAAAACTGCGGCCCAACTTTTATTTGACCTTTGGGCCTGCACCCTTTTAACATATCAGAATTAAATTGGCCTAAATCTTTATTTATATAAAGCTTGAGCAAAAGCTCAAGGAAAAAGCCACGTCCACTGTTCTATACAATTTTATTCCGTCTGGGCTTTTCTTTTATGTTCGATAGTCCAGTCTATTTGGCCCACTTAATGTCTGGCCCTTATTTGCCATTAGGTTTTCCAATCTACGCCCTGCGTGACCAATTATGCCGCCCCTTTCATTTCCTTAAAACTTCAACCAATATTCATCTGTCATTTCCGCCTCTCCCTCTTTCTTCTCAAAGACATTACTACCGATAGATTTTGATTTTTGGGTTTATTGCAACACGTTTTCTGATAAACGTGAAGGCTTGGACCTTGGGGTTTATCCGATGGAATCGTTCCTATCCTCTCTCTCATTTCTCTTCTGATTTTACATTATTCACTGTAATTAACGATGATTTCGATTTGCAGATGTTGATAAGGAAGAAATCTGCCTGGTCAGAGTCAATGGCGGCTGTAATTCAAATGAGGATTAGGGATTTGACCACCATAATCTTCCGGTGGTCGTTCGGAGCTTGAAAGGTTGTATCTTTTCACTTGATTCCTCGAAAGCTGAAAGGTCCAGGCTGAAAAATGGTTCACCAGAGTTCCTTTATGCCATGCCTCTTGCCTATTCACACTCTGGTTAACCTTCCAAACCGAGTTCCAAGACGAGTTGGATCTGGTAAATTGGCTTGACCCATTTATTTTCAGTACATGGTATAAACCCATGTACTATGTGTATATATTATTGGTTCAGGTTTGGGTCAATAGCCACGTTTATGCTGAATATTCACGTGTACTATGTGTATATATCAAGGTATTCACTAACTCACCATGTTTTCAAGATAAGATTATGTTGAATATTCTAATTATCTTTGTTTGTCGGCACAAACATATTTGATTTTGAAGTTCTTATCGATTTAGTGGTGTATATGTGGGATTTAGCCGATGACACCATTGTTCTTTGTTGTGAATTGATACACGTCAGGTATGTATGATGAATCCCTTTTTTGTTTGTTCTGATTATCCCCCTCCATTGCTGTTAATCAGATTTTGATGTGTCGGGTAGTTGTGAACTTAACTATTTTGATGTGAATTTTGACTTTTGTGTTAATGTATTGAATGCATTGATAAACCTAGTTGATGATGCATTTTGATGTTGTTTTCTAACAGGGCATGCCGATGTTGTTGTCAAGAAATTTGAGGCAACTCGCTAATGCCATGTTTAAAACAAGATCATAGGATCTTCTTTTGTAAAGAGACAAGGTAAATCGAAAATGATCGCCGCTTCATCCATGACTAATGATGGAAACGAACATCTTTGTTTTTGTGATGTACATGATCGGCACAGTGCAAAAAGGAGTTGAGTTTGACTAAGAAATAAAGCTTGACAAGGTGTTTTAACCGGTGTTTCTTTGGTGCAGTCATGGGGATGATTGCTCGTGGCGTAGTATTTGATGTGTGTCGTGCCATAACGGCTAGGTGCGGTGCGTTCTCTTCCTTTCTCATTTTTGCCGATTTCTTATGGCTAGATTACCAACCTTGTGCCTCGTGCTCAAGTTTTATATGCTCTACTTTAAGATTAGTTTTTTAGATTAATTCGTTTTCTTTTTAGCTCGATTAGTTTACAAAAGAAATGGAGGGAAAAGAGAGCCCAACTAGAACAGTAAAAGATTCAATCTTAATAAAGATTGATGTCAAAACCGCATGGGGAATAAAATCGATTTGAATTGGAGCAGCTCTCGACGAGGATAAAATCGGTTTACAAATTCCCCCTTACTTTAGTCCATTCACCACCACGTAGTCTTTACTATACCAACCTTGCAACTACGATTGAGCACAACAAAAGAAGCAAAGAGGTTATAGTACTTTAAGCTTGGGTCGCTCTCATGGAGCTCAATTCTCGACAAACTAGCGCAATTCAAACTCGATCAATTGATGATTTTCATACGACCACATAGCTTGATACAAGCTGTAAGTTCATATTCAAAAAGTTTTTGCCGTTGCATTAAAGCGAGTAACATTACAAATCAAACTCGATTTTATTCCCCGCTCCAATTCAAACAGAATAAAATCGAATATTCCCTGTTTATCCACATTACAAATCAAACATGAATAAAATCGTTTGAATTGGAGCAATTCTCACAAAATCGCATCGTGTATATGGTGGCACAATAGTACACAATCTTGCATTTGGCTCATATTGCATCGCTTTTTGCGACATGTTTGCGACATGTTACAAATCATTACATGTTCTATTTCGTGCAATGGTTAGTAGTATAAATGATATTGTATTGACATAGAATATCTAATTATGCTTCGACTTCTTTTGTTGTGACCATATGTAAAATTGTTCCTTTGGAAGTATGTATGTATTGATTTCATGAATCGAGGTTATTTAGCTAAGCTCCTTAAATCATCTCCACTAAATTCCTTATTTGTTGCTTCTATATAGAGGTCTTATTTACTGAATTTGCCAGGGCAGTTCGTTGCCGTGCCTTGCACGGCCGGAGCTCACTAGTTTTTATTATAAGAACATTGCAAAAACCTTCTACTATATAAACTCCAACTCTAATCTCAACCTCTTTCAGACAAGACCATTGCCGCCTCATTCTATTTTTCACCATCTTTCTCCGACAAATAACTCCAATTTATTTCCCTCAGTTCTGCATATTATCTGTCCGAATCCCCTCTTTAAAGCCTCGATTATATGCATCAAAATTGAAAGTTTCATCTTCTTGCTCAGACCTTTCGACTGAGCAGATGAATAAATCTTCTATGAAGCTTGACACCATTTCCTATGTCCAGAAATTGACACATCTAATACCGATTGAAGAAGATCCAAGTCTGTTCATGTTCTAAATCGGTGAATCAAGGCCTAATCTGAGAAAATAATCAACCTTTCTATTCTCTGATGGACCATTGGTCACTCTACTACTCGAAAATTGCCATCTACATTCAGGTAAGGACCAGTTCTTTATGAATTTGGTTCAGATAATATAGCGAAAACTCCATCTCTGTGCTATAATAAGGCTCTGGAAAAATCATATAGTGATTCATGGTCAAATCCATCAGATTTGATAAAATCGTTTAAGTATTGTCACGAGTTGAAAATCAAATTTTTTTGCTTAGGTCTCATATTTGTTGACTAATGATTCAATATTTGTATGTTGCTGAGTCGATTTCTCTGAATCAAAATAAAAATAACAATGAGGCACTATACTAAAATATTTAAGGAAATCAGACTATTTTTTTTTTTAAATCCTAATTAGTTATTCATTAGCACTTGCATCACTTGCATGTCCCATTCGGTTAAAGATTTGATGAAATCTTGTGATTTATGAGTCAAATCTAGAGTATTGATTTTGATAAATGATATACTACATGCTCATCTGCTATGATTTCAGAATATAGCCGAGATGAAGCATATTTCGGATTGTCTGTGCCTTTGGATTTGGTGTGGTATGAACTTACATCTATATTCATGACACACCCATACTCTCTTTACTGCCACACTAAGAATTTTCACATTCATATTTATGTTACAAACTCATCCTAATAACATTTAGTGTCTCTATATATAGTTGTTCTAAACTAATCTCTCATCTCATATATATATTTATAATGAGTAATATAAATAGTCTCTTGTTGTATCTATTAAATCAAAGTACTAAACAAACCAGTCAAGAAAACTGTTGGTCTTTCCCATACACTGCATTTATTGACTATTTACAGTTTCAATAGTGACTACTTGCATCTGAATACAGTTTCAATAGTGACTACTTGCATCTGAATATTTTTTGGAAAACTTAACAGTCTTATTTCGATACAGCAACCCCAACTTAATTTTCAACCCAATGGCAGATTTTTCAATAAACCGCATTCATTGCATTTCATGTTTTCAACATGGCTAAGTAAATGTTCTTCCATTTACTTGCCTATAAATTTGCAGTGATAACAAACTGATCAGACAACAAGTTGATCAAACATTTTCTTATTTACTAAAAAATATCCTTGTATTTACGATATTGTTTATTGTTCTTACATCTCAGTTTACTTCTATTCTGAGTTGTAAGTTCGTGTTTTGATTCAGATTTATCTGAGTAATCTGGATTGAAACTGGGTTGTGGTGATGTCTTCTGGAGATCCAGCTTAAGCTTGAGTTGCACTAAATCTTGTTTCTGGCACCAGTCATCTCACAGCCTGAACTGTGTGTTCATATCAGTAAGTTCTCGTTTTGCTTTTTGCTTTCAAGTTGCTAACTTTCTGTGTGCGTTTTCTGAATTTTAAAACTTGGTTAGAAAAAGGAAATGAAGGTTGTATCAATTATGTTGTATTAATTTTTCAGAGAAAGAACTGTATTTGAATCACTGTGACTTTGTGTCACTATTGTGTTTGTGATTCAGATACTAAAGTGTGATCTGAAAGATTAATAAGTCAGAACAAGTCTCATTCATCTTGTATTTTATTTTCAGTATTGAAAATCTGCTGTAATTTGTAACTGAAATAATATATTGTGAAATCTGTGGATGTATGCTTGATATTGACACATAGGACTGTATGATAGTTTAAACAACTATTAAAATCAGTGTATGTGATTTGGAACCAAATTAGAAACACATTTGAATTCCTGCATGCTAATTGATTAGGTTTTAACTTGTTAAAATCTTTAATCAAAATTTGATCACAAGAACATTAATCTATATACGTTGATTTTAGCTAGATCTTCCGCCTAGTTTATTATCAATATTAGGTTAATTAATTTAAACTCCAAAAGGCTTAATAAAATTTTAAAAAAGCTTAAATATCCTATTCACCCCCCTCTAGGATATATATTGCGCATATACGATCCAACAGATTGAAGATGTGTTCCTTGAAAATGATACCACCAAGCATTATAATACCGAAAGAGGGTTATTATTCAACATAGGACCCTAATGCAACCTTCGAATAAACTTCGGCCTCAATCTTATTCGCGGACGAGTTATTCTTTGGGAATGTTGGAATGACAAATACCACTCCAAAAGTAAAAGGAGGTTCATCTGGAATATGTTAAGCCTTTGTTGGACAGTGGACATTCTAGGAAGACTTTAAAATTGTTTCAAAAGATGATGAATGAGCTAAACCCGCCAATGGATTTTGATGGTACTCATGAGGCCTGTGAAATTGATTTGCCGGCTACCTACCCGGTTTCCAAGACTTTCAATGTTGTTGACTTGGCTCCTTATCACCCACCCGACTTTGCACGAACAGTAGAGCTCAAACTCGAGAGCGAATTTGTAAGTTTGAGGGCGGATGGAGATGATGCAGTGATGATGCAATAAGTATTTAAGTTGAAGGTTATTTTTGTTATTTATGTAATGTAAGGTATTTTGTCTTTGAATGTGTTAAACATTAAGCTATATAAACCCAAACTCTTCTCCTAACTAGGAGCATTTTTAAGATTGACAAGTTGTAATCGAACTACTAAGGTTTTCAGCTTCTTTTTTTCATATTCAATTTATTAGCTTTACATCAAATGTATTGAAAGATGATAATCTTATACCGAGATAGTGTGTGTGTATATATATATATATATATATATATATATATATATATATATATATATATATATATATACTATCTCCAGTCCTATAAAAATGCCCATATTTTACTATTTACGCAGATTAAGAAACTCAATTAATGTGTTATATTTTAGTAGTAATAGACATATATATCCCTATTTTATAATTAATGTTTGTTTTAGGGTATGAAATGAACATACAACAATAAATGTTCGACTAGGGGTATGTTTGAAAAAAGGACATTAAATGATGTATTGATTTACTAAATAGACCCTTTTATAAGATAAATTTTTTTTTAAATGTAGACACTTTTTATGAACCTAATTGGAAAAAGAGCATTAAATTATTTTTGTTTTCTTACGAGAACCGAGTTGTCTTTTTACGATATTCTCACATTTTCTTTGTACGCGTATCATCTTTTTCTGTGTACGCATGTTCAGCCATATATTCTCACGTCCCATAAAGCGATGCAGAAAACCAATTACCTTCTTTGTTTGATAGTCTCTTTATCCGTGATATTCTTATCTATATCCTCTGTTTCAATGGCCGATTCATCAGAAGCAAAAGTCCACATAATATACACGGAGCGACCAGAAGATCAAGAACCCGAGGAGTACCACATCCGGACTCTTACTCGTGTTTTGGGCAGGTTATTTACATCTTCTTTTGTTAATTTTAGCGTTTTTTTTATATGTACTAAATTTTCTGTAAATTAGTGTGATTATTGATGATTTTGTGTTTTTTTCTTTTTTCTTTTGGGAAATGGGTTTTCGATTTTCTGTGGTGATTAAAGTGAGGAGGCTGCAAAGGAGTCCTTGTTGTATAGTTACAAGCATGCTGCGAGTGGGTTCTCTGCTAAACTGACTCCCGATCAGGTTTCTGAGATTTCAAGTAAGAGCTTAATTCCCCCTTTTCCTTGTGTTTAATTTGGCTCAAGTCCTAATTTGATCCTTGTGCAAAAGTACTCAATTGGTTATTAAAGTCGAAACATTAATCAATGAAATGAATACACGGCGAGGGAAGTATAATGGTGTCCTATGTTTGAATCATAGTACAGAATCGCCTCATTGACTAAGCACTTCCCCTATTTGTCATGATTCCATTAGACAATGACCAAATGATGCTCTGTAGATGCTGAGTGATGGGTCATGGATCGCAATGGAACGTGACTTAATTCTTGCTGGAATTTGATTAACGGGCGGCCTAGGGAAAGATTAATAGCTGTCACTGTGTGTGAGCAATGTTTTTGGGCTCCAGGGCAGTGGTATATGTCATGGCCCTTCCCTTAAACCGTTTAGGTGGATGGTTCTATGCATCGGGATGTCCCTTTTTCCTTTTTTGCATGACTTTGATTACAAATTCTTTATGTTTGTCTTGAATTAGTGGTCATAGAATGAACACCAATTACTATAACCTTAGCACCATGTGGCTGTTGTGTTGAAATAACACGTAGGCTGTCCGATATGCTGTGCTTGTTTACTTTTAGCTTTTGGTTTTCTTGGGTGTCCTTTTATTTAGCAAACCCCTTGTGCTAGGAGACAAGCTTAGTGACTCAAAATGTTGAGACAGTTTTCTTGATGTGTTTGCCTTGGTTATATATTTATTTTTTGGGGGGAAGAGGGGGGAAGAGGGGGCTTCACCCAAAATGAACTCTAGATCTTGGAGTATCAAATCGAGGCTCGAAACACAAGCTTCAGCAAAGTTAAGTGCTTTCTTTGGTTACTTTTCTTCATCCAAAATGGATTCTGGATTTTGGATTATAAAGCCTTCTCGAGAGACGATGACACTGAATTTTCTTTCTTTTGTCCTCTCTCTTGCTGTCTTTTAAATTCCCTCCCTTTTCTTTCCTCTCATTTATAGCCATTTTCCAGTCTTTTTCTCACGAGATACTACAGTGACTCAAGCTGCAGATTCAAAGCTTAATGTATGTTTCACTTGCTGTGTTTATGACCCTACAGGATGTTTTATTGACATGCTTTCTTGATTCTATTTTCCCCCCTATTTCTGCCATTGGCATATTACTTTTAACGGTGTAGGTAAGCACCTCTTATTTCATGCAAGCGCGTTTTCTGATTTTTTTTAAAAAAACGAGCTTTTCATCTCAATGTGTATATTTTTCTTTAACAATTGTGTTGTAACTGTAGATAGTGTGAAAGAATCTGTCCATGTTTCTTATTTCCTGTAAGATAATAGATACACAGTCAGAGGCCTCTTTGTGCTTCCTGTTTGGTAGACAATCCGCGTGAATCATTGCCCAAGTGCATTGTCATTAAGCAGTTATCAAGCCGTCTAGGCGCTAGGCACCTCCCACCGACTTACTAGCGTCCAGTGTTTTTTAAAATATTATTGTCTGTGTCACACACACAGAGACACGTGTGTGTGTGTGTGTGTGTGTTGCGTATTTTAGAAGGTTATTATTGAATATTATTAATAATATAATTATTATTTGCAGAACAACCTGGTGTGTTGCAAGTTGTTCCGAGCGAAACTCTCCAGCTTCACTCCACACATGTCTAACTAAGGTGAAGACTTGAAAAGACACTAATAAAGCGTCTTCATCCCGTTGTATGGGGTGTACCCGGTGTGTAGTTGCTACTCGTTTCGTCTGTTTAGACGTGTGTGTGTATATATATATATGTGTGTGTGAAATAAAATGTTGGGTTTGTAATGTATGAGACTTGATGTATTGCCGTCGTTGGCATTAAATAAAAGTATATACAAGTATTTCCATATCCTCCTGATAGACAAGAGTGTTTTCTTGACATGATTTCTTGCCTTTCTTTAGGCTTTCTAGAGCATTTGTAATGGTTGACGGGGAAAAATACTTGTGTGGTGTTTCATACGTGTGGAGACACCGTGTGGTTCAATATGAATCTTACAGTTTCATTATGTATTTAAACTGTGGTTCTGATCGTTTCACCCGTCACGCACAGGCCACGTGGATGATAAAGATTGGTTAAAAAAAATTTGGGCGAGTTTTTTTTTAGATGATTAGATGTTGTAGCGGTAGAAACAAGAACAAACTCAAGGATAAAGGAGAACAAAGTGTTGATTTCTCCGGTCAACCATTTCCTCAAAGGTTCTCCTTTTGAATGTCGAATGTCTACAACTGCAAGTGTATTAAAATTGAACCAAATTTTCGGCAGATGCTATGGAATCCAGAAGTCCGGTACCACTTCTTTGCCAGGCTCCCACCGGTGCAGATTGCAGAACAATCAAAAACCCATCGAAACACCATGGACCATTCATCAAAACAAAATCACGGTCCTCCTACGGATAAAAAACGAAATGCAATAATTTCTTGCCAATACAAGCCACCGTAAAGGTCCAAGTGGCCACGTCGGCGTTATAAGTGCGTAGCATCATCGCCAAAATTCTTTGGAAAATGAAGTCGGTCAATTTTTAATTTAGAGAGGGACCATTTTGCAACGTTTTTAAAAGATCTGAGGACTAAAATTTGTTATCACCGCAGATAATTAAAATAATCAATTAACAAAACATTACATATATTCTATACAAGAATATATCCGAATTCTGTTTCTAAAGTTTCATTGAATAAAATGATTATAAAATCATTTTTAATTCAATTCCTCATTTTCTCCAACAAAATTCTCGCCGGAATCAAAACAGGACTAAAATCGAAAACGGGTAAAGTTATCGGACGAAAATTCCAATTTTCCCGGCTAGAGATTGTTGGGAAATGGAGTAATTTACGGAACATGCTGTAATTAACGGAAGTAATTACGGAAAAATAAAAATAGAAAATAAATAACCCAAAATGGAAAAAAGATCGTTTTATTAAATAGATCTAACAATGAAACTATTACAAGATGCAGATCGACTCAAACGATAATAAAATAAAGTACAATGCATAAATAAAGGACTAGAGATCAAACCGAGACGAATATGTTACTTTTTCATTAAGACATATTGCTCTGATATGGTGCCCACAGTAGTAGAAACTGTCTCCCAAGATACAACGGCTTCACGTATAGGATTTAGATGCACTTTGAAAATCCAAGCTCCGGCGAACTTACAGAGAGCTCCGATTTCTCTTCGATTCAAAATATAGATCTATATGAGAGACTCTATGTGGTGGAAAAGACAAGATAAAAGTTGATGCTTAAACCTTCATCAATGGGGTTCTTTATATGTGGAGAGGAAGAGCAAATGCTCGAATCTGATTAGCCGGACGACGTCATTAAGTCGACTTACTTTTCCCCTTGGAAGCCATAATGGCCGAGTTGCTCATCTCGCTGGTTATGCTCAATAGCCGACTTAATCTTCACTTCTGATTGGTCGGATGACATGTCGTCTGAATTCTGATTGGTCGGTTGACTCAATCACACGTGTTCCACTCGACTTTCCCACAAGAAATGTTAATTTCAAATTAAAAATTATTTTTTGGTTAATTTCATAAATAAATTTTTTCCAAAAAATAAATAACCACACCCGACCCGACCCGGACAGTCGGACGAACGACGGCAGCGTGCGTGTGTGGAATTATCTAAGTCCTCCCTTCTGCATATACATCATACGTATATTTAATTAATCAACATAATTAATATCTTGTAATTAATTTAATAATAATAAATAAATACCAACATATTAATTTATCATTATAACACTTTATAGTCGACGTAAAACTTTCTTTATTTGGTTATCACTATAACCGCATTTTAATCCGGCTATATGTCGTTATGTGTGTGACCCGATAGGCTTCCGAATATGTTTCCCGTATAGCTTTTCCCAAAGTTCATTTGCAGTCTTGCAATCCTTCACTTTCATGTACATATTGCTATCCAAGGTTCTGTATATGATATCAATAGAAATATTGTTGAGGTTTTCTCTTTTTCTATCTTCAGCATTACACTCTCTTTTTTGGCTTTGGAACATGTCACGGATTTATCTAACAAAGCAAACAAGTAATAATCCGGTTAACCTCAAGTATAAGGATCGTAGTAATAGTGGTTAATGCCGGGTCGATCTTACGGGGAACTAAACGATTGTGATTTCTAGTTTTTGTTTAACCTAAACTATGTCACGAAACTAATCTAAAGCAATGAATAAAAGCGAGACGTAGCGTAAAATAAAACTAGGCAGAGGATATGCTCAAAGCTAGGAAGAATACGGGTTGCGAACCTATTTAAACTAAACTAATCTAAGATGCAAATAAAAGTAAACTAACTAAACAAATTCAAGTTTTAAGGATTTAAATCAAGTGTAGAACGAGCAAACGAGGATTGATCCACCTATCCAACAAGCATTGATTTCTATCTCGATTATGTTGTGGTTTTTATCTAGGTTGTGATTCACCTTATCTAAACATGAACCCTAATTCCTTAGAAAGTTCATCTATTAATCTATTATTTCCCAATGCAAGATTAACGCGTATTCTAACCAAAGGTGTAAACTTTACGTTTATAATCTGGCAATTAAACCTATTAACTTCATTATGATAGATTCAAATTGCTATTCTTATTCATGGTGATCTAAGGTTTATTAAGATTTCCATCAACAATAAACAATCAACACATGCATATCTTCCGATGTAAAAGCAATTAAAACATAATAAACATGAATAAGAAACAACCTTTAATAAAACTCACAAGATAATCGATGAAAACGAAATCAACAATTGTTGGATGGCTTCACAATACTCGTTTGATGAAGCTTTTAGCTTCGAACATCCTCAAAGAACTCAAATTCGCGTAAACAAATTGCATAAAAAGTAACTAGTTTAATCTAAATCTAAAGTGCATAAAAGCTGGAATAAAAGGAAGAAAACGCAGCCTAAAGCCGCCCCTTTAGGTTTAGTGGTTTTGAATAATGAGTGTATGGTATGCTTTGGGTTGAAAACGACCGCCTATTTATAGATTTTAAAGTCGGTTCAAAGAAAGTCGGCTACCGGACGCCCGCCTGGAAAGGGTGAACGCCCGCCCACTCTTCAATAGAACTTCGAATCGGGCCGAGTCATGACCAGGCGCCGTCCACACGGCGCCCACTCCAAATGGCCCAAACTTTTCGAATCAAAGATGTCATCCTGGACGCTCGTTCAGTTTCAGCAACCGCCCGTCCACTGGACGGGACCTGGACGCCAGTCCAATATGATTGAATTTCGATTTCTTGATCTTTATCTCTTTTCTTCCTGTCAATTCCTTCATTATCTCTTTCATCATCAAATATTTCGACTCTTATCTCCTTTTGATCATCATTTGAGCATCAAGCACGCACCTATAACACATTAAAAACATCGCAAAATGTAATAATGTCCAAATAATCGTAAAAACATAATTAAAGCACATAAATCAACATATTTTGCGATTAACTCTTTTTAAATATCATTTACTCAATAAATCCATTAAATACTCGTTTCTTATGCAAATTAACACAAATACGAGGGAAATTATCATAGAATATAGCGTTATAAATCGTATAAATTCACCCTTAACAACTCCCCCACACTTAGCTTTTGCTCGTCCCGAGCAAAACAAAACCAAAATTAGGGCTCGAGACAAAACAGACATCTAAACAAATATAGCATACATTTCAATAACTTAGAGGTTCACCGGTGTGTGGTGTGCAAAGCCATATAAAACTTCCACTAAATCCAAACTTGAGAAACTCAAAGCAAAACTAGCTAATACCCCCTCGTAGACTAGCAATAAATGCCACTCATAAGATGTACCCTACAAACGTGGTATATCCCGAAAAGGATGATCGATTATATCTAGGGCCTTTCTGAAATACTCAGAGGATAATCCCTACAGCATATCTATCAGTTTCTACTGGGGATAAGATAGACGTTAACTTAGTCTTATATTCATTTCATATCAATTCTTTAGTTGATTTAACTATTTCACTTTAAACACACATCGAAATGAGCTATTGCCCTGTCATAAGAGTAATAGGATATTCGAGATATACCCTACCTTACTCCATCATATAAGGCAAATTTTTTCCTCGATTTGCCGTGAGCTTTTAGTCATCATAGTGGTATAGGACATACGTGGTATACCCTATCGCACTCAAATCATCGACCAGCTTTCGACACACCCAATAATTCTTTTAATTCAACTTTTTCATTTGACAATAAGTCACGTGTTACTTATCACATTCAAACCTTAGATATTCACAGTATATCATACTCTGGATCTAAATACAAACTATCATAAATCTCAAGATATATACGTAGCACTAAGCACATGACTTATAAGAAAATCAAAAATTACTAGTCCAAAAGGGGTATAACTTTATAAATTAGCTCATCATTCACTATGGCTCGTGAAGAATAGATCTCAGGTGAAACAACTAACTTATCAAACATATGATATATAGCTTAAATGACTATAAAAATAACGAACAAAGATTATGCCTTGCTTACTCGGGACAAAACAAAAACAAAAAATGTCGAGAAATTTTGAAAAATCTAGCTCATTTTAGCTCATTTCGCATAGAAACGTTACGAATATAAGCAAATGTATAGATACATAATGACTCATTCCCCTCCCCCACACTTAAAAATCAACATGTCCCCATGTTGTGCAGAATTAACAGAAAAGGTCAAAGACTTAGCTGATTTCAACGGATACACGACTCATCGGTCAGGCCGGAGCCGACACAGTGACACCGGAAACTTGTAATCTGACAATGTAGCTCGACAAAACCGGTAAAATGATACCTGCACGACTTGACAAACACGGAACCATCTCGGGGAAAACGGGGAATTATACCAGAAGAAAAAGAAATACAAAACCGAATATCAACAAAAGCAAAATCAGTCCATACATCCCAAAAGTGTAAACAAAGTAAAAATGAAAGTGCGGGCGCCTTATGGCTTACATGATCCATTGGAAAAAGTAATAATAGCAATATCAAAAATTACAACGAATCATATAAGGAAAAAGTAGCAAAATAATACAATGACAGTATCTAGGGCAAATCAAAATCGAAAAATGGACAAATAAAATCATGACTGCCCCGGCGCCGGAGAATCGTCAGCCGGAGGTACATCACCCCCAGGGGCATCAGGCTGCTCCTCATCAGACGACTCTGACTCGTGAATAACATCTGCAATGGCCTGCTCAATCTCGTCAGAATAATGGAAATCAATGACGCTTGGATCGAAGATGTTGGGGTCCCTTGGCCGCCTGTCTTCACTGATACACTGCAGAATCGTCAGAATATTGTTCTGAGACGTCCTTATGTCCTCCAGCCATTCCCGTATACTATTGCCCATACTTAGCCGCATCCGGACCGAAGGAGATAAAGTAGGAAGTGAGGACGCTCACGGCGGTGCTGAGGAAGAACCAGGCTCCCGCGGTGCCACGACTCCGGCCCGACCCGAAGGCTTACCCTTCTCTCTCTGTATAGGCCTCGGGTTCTTCGGTTTGTGATCGGCTCCATACTCAGGCACACCGGCATCAATACAGAGACTGTGGATCAGGTGAGGGATAATCAAGCAACGAGTATATATCTTCTGATTAATAGCCACCTCATCATATAATGCCTGTCCCACATCCACATTCAGGCCAAATGTCAATGCATACAGCATGCCTAGGTCACCAATATGAAAGTGTGTCAGGTTGTTCTTAGGCAACAACCGACTCTGAATAAATCGACACTGGACCTTCCAGTCCTCCGTCCAGGTCGTGGTAACCAACTCCTTCCGGTCTCCTCCCGGTCTCAATGTCCAGGCCACATCCGGGCAAACTCTCAATCTCAACTCCTCCAAAGGATCCTGTCCCCAAACTGTCTATGCATGCACAATCCTCCTTATAATCCCTTCCTCAAAGGCCGCCAAGTTGTATTTACGATTAATCACTTCCGGTGTAAATGGAACTTCCACCCTCGAACCACGACTACCTTTGTCCCCAAGTCGGTTTTGAATAGTTTGCATAAAATTCTAACTAGGAGCTATTCACCGGGGTAGTCGGGATTGTCATCAAGGCTTCCCATTTCTATCCTTAAGCAACTTAACGAACCCCGGATCGACCTTCGCCTCCAAAATAGCCCTTTCTATCAACATCGTTCTCGAGAAATAGTGCTTAGTATACGCGTCGTGGCCCCTAGGATTCACGAATCTACGAGGCATAGGCATAGGAGGTACGGTCTTGGCTTTCTTTCTAGGTTGGGCAGCCCTAGTTTCAACCGGCTCCTCTACAACCTCCTCAATCCTAGATGATGCTCCACCTTTCTGAGCTCTAGGCATCCTCACCAACGGAATATCATCGTCCGTCTCGGATTCCGAGGTTGGTTCATCCCTTAAAGTAGTCCTAGTTTGGGTGGCTCTAGGAGGTTGTTCTCGGATACTCACACCCCGGTTAGGATCAACTAAGGTAGGATCAATCTCTTTACGCTTCTTCCCGGCCTCCCTAGCCACTTCCTTACCGTGCCTCTTCACAACTCCCTTCTTATGGACCATATTCTAAGCCTAAACTACACGAAAACAATCCCAATGCACAACAATTTACCCGTTTAACATCCAAACCGGGATTTCAAAGCAACCAAACCACAACCAAAATCATCACCAAACAACCCCATTCATCACCCATCACAACACCGTAGCACCAAAACAGAGCAGAAAGAAACACAAAACCAGAGAAAAAACGAATTATGATGATATTCAAGTGAACGAGCCGACCCAAAGATCGAACTCGCAAAAACGTGAATAAAAACTAGAAAATGTGTTACTAACTTACCAAGCAAGGTGAGTAGATGTTGATCGAGGTGAAAATCAGTCCAAATAACACCAAAATGGGCTCCAAAATTGAATTTTTTCTCTAAAAAGTCGGACTTCAATGGGGCCTGATTCTCCAAAAATATTGTGTGTTGGGAAATTTGGTTATGAAAATCAAAGAGAGGGGATCAAGAGCGGTCTGTAGCACTTGGAATCGCCTGAAATGGTTTAGAATCGAGGATTTTAGGGCAAAAGAAGGGAGAGGGAACGGTTTTTCGCGTTTGAAATTTCCGGAAAGTAAGTGTTCATCGAAGGAGGAGTATATATATAGACAGATGTTGGACGCTGTCTCAACTCAAATGGACGGGCGTCCACTGGGAAATCAGATGAACTGGACGGGCGTCCAGTTTAGTAGACGCTCGTCCAAGAGTTTAAATCACATACAGGATTGGAGGGAAGAAAGCAGACGGGCGTCCAGGCTTAGTGGACGCTCGTCCACAAATTGGTCAAGGCGGACGGGCGTCCAAGCAGGAAAAGTGCAAAAATTATAAAATTTCCATACAACTCAAATTCAAAAGTGCACTTTCTTATTAAACGTAAATACAACTTCAAAAATACAAATTCAAATCAAACAGAGTACATAAAATTACTAGAAAATAAATAAAAACAAATAGAAAACAGTGGGTTGCCTCCCACCAAGCGCTTTTGTTTTACGTCGTTTGCTCGACGAAACAACTTAAGAACACTAGTCATCGTAAACGGCCGACCAATCTATCACTCGAATAAGACGGCGGAGCATGTCAATCGCCGGAGGAAGTCATATTCATCCCGCAAACCCCAATCCTCACCACTACATCCACACCTCGAAAATGTTCACTTTGCAAAGACTAGCGCTAAATCACAAAGATCGGATCATTGAGGATCGTGTATGGACGCCCCAGAGCTGCCTCAGTAACTCCTCAGTAGTAAAGTCTCCACCTCCCGAATAGCGGGGAACGATAAGAACATAGGTGACAGTCTTGACGCGGGTACTAATGTCAAAGTCTACGTGCAAAACGATGGTTCCTCCCGGTCCGTCATCTACAGTGATCAGTGGGATCTTCCTAAGGAAAGGTAACTCCTCCGGTCGAACACCGAAATCCATATCTAGAAAGCACACTAACCTGATGATGTAAACAACAAAGAAACTTAGTAAGGCTAAAACTTAATAAACTAAACTTAAATACTAAAACTACCAAAGCATAAAAACAAGAATAACTAAAAGAACGATATCTAGGTTGCCCCCAGTGGAGCTTTTGGTTAATGTCGTTAGCTCGACACCGTTTAAAGCTCACTGGATCAGGCCATTTGACTTTTCTCGCCACCACTATCTCGTGTAAGCTCTGATCAGTAGTGTGGCTGCAGAAATAGCATCTCACACATGGGGTGAAATCTTTAATAGCTTTCCAAACACGCTTAAACTTCCCCATGGTTGACTTCTTCCTCTTCCGATTCTTCTGATGACTTTTCAGTTGACGCTCCTGCCAATACTCTTCCATATCCCAACTACCAGCTAGAACTTCTTTGATTGATCATTACCGCCATCCTCCTCGAAAATAGGTCGGGTGAAAACACGTCAAATTCATCGACTTGCGTAGCACCACACCCGAGGATATCGAGGCAACGAACAGTCAAAGGCTTTTCTTTAGGTTCACCAATGTAGTGCTTGCACCTCTGACCGTTCACTCGAAACGGTTTACCGCTATAACCGTGAAGTTCTAGAACGCCTCCGGGAATGATTTGGAGAATCTCGAAGGGGCGGACCAACGTGTCCTCAACTTTCCAGAAACAAATGTAGCCTAGAATTGTATAGAAGAACTTGTTCGCCGACTTGAAATTCTCTCTTTTAATCTTAGCATCGTGGAGTAGCTTCATCTTATCTTTACTAATCCTGGCACTTTCATAGGCCTGGAGTCCGAATTGCCTAACTCATGTAAATGCTGCGATCGATGTTTTCCACAAGATTGGGAATCAAAGTTGTAAACTTTGTAGCCCAATAAGCTCTATGCTCTAACTCGCGAGCGAGATGACATGGCTTTCCATAGACCATTTGATATGGAGATGTACCCATGGGGGTTTTATAGGCAGTTCTGTATGCCCAAAGTACATCATCCAATTTCAAACTCCAGTCTTTTCTATGATCACAGCATCTTGCCTTCTCAGGATTTTCTTGATGCTTTGGTTGCTCCTCTCAAACGACCACTAGTCATCGGATGATATGGTGTGCCTGTCTTATGACGGACACCATACTTTTCAAGAACTTTTCTAGGGTCGGTTGCAGAAATGCGTCCCTTCATCACTGATCAAGGCACGTGGACATCCAAACCTCACGAAGATATTTTTCATTAGAAATTTCATGACCGTCTTATGATCATTGTGAGGAGTGGCTTGAGCCTCTACCCATTTAGACACGTAGTCTACGCAGACTAAGATGTATTTGTTACCGCAAGATGATGGGAATGGTCCCATAAAATCGATACCCCATACATCAAAGACCTCAGATTCTAGAATGGGTTTCAAAGGCATGTCAAACCGCTTTGTCGAGTACCGGTCCTTTGGCACCTATCACAAGCTTTACTGAAAGCTTCAGATCTTTAAAGATCGTAGGCCAATAGAAGCCGGATTGGAAGATCTTAGCAACGGTTTTCCATAGACCAAAGTGACCTCAGCAGGTGGGTCCACTTTGCAGCCCGCTCAATAATATCCCGTTGCTCGATTCAGGAACACATATCCTAAGCAAACCATCTTTACTGAGATCTTAAAAGATAATGTTCATCCCAAACGAAGATTTCAAATCGAGAAGAACTTTTTCTTCTCCCGATAGGACAATTCGGATCGAGATATCGGGCATGAAGGTAGTTTACAATGGAAGAATACCATGGAACATCGGAGGACATCCGCTCATCAACATGATGTTCTCAGAGGAAAGTAAAGGTCTATATCATCCGGTTCATCCTTTTCCTCACTAAGCATCCTTGAAAGCGTGATCACCACTACGCTTTCAACGCCCTTTTGTCCTTAATTTGAACGTCAAACTCTTGTAGGTCAATATCCAACGTAGTAAGCGCGGTTTGGCTTCTTTCTTAGTCATCGATACCGCAAAGCGGCGTGATCACCCACACAATCACTTGAGCTCCTAACAAGTAACTCACGGAACTTGTCCATAGCAAAAACTACGCCAATAGTTCCTTTTCGTAGTAGTATAGTTAACTTGAGAGGGGTTCAATGTGTGATCTGGCGTAATAGATGGGCTGAAACTTCCCCTTGATCTTTTGTCCTAGAACAACACCAACAGCATAGTTTGATAGCACATAAGCTCAAAAGGTAGGTTCCAGTCAGGCGATATAAGAATTGGAGCAGAGATTAGACGATCCTTAAGCTCCTCAAACGCTTGCTTGCAGCTCTCATCAAAATTGAACTCAACGTCGTCCTTTAGTAAAGTAGGCAGGGCTTGGCTATCTTGGAGAAGTCTTGGATGAATCTTCTGTAAAAACCGACATGTCCAAGAAAGTCTCACTTCTCGCACATTCCTGGGATAGCTCATCTTCTCGATAGCTTCCACTTTTGCCCTGTCAACTTCTATACCTTTGGCGGATATTTTGTGGCCAAGAACTATTCCCTCGTCTACCATGAAATGGCATTTTTCCCAATTAAGTACTAAGTTCTCTTCCACACATCCGATAACACTTGATCAAGATTGTCAAGGCAATCATCAAAAGACTGACCAAAAACCGAAAAATCATCCATAAAAATCTCCATACACTTCTCTACAAGCCCGTCAAAGATAGCTAGCATACATCGCTGAAATGTGGCCGGGGCATTGCAGAGACAAATGGCATTCACTGTAAGCGAATGTACCATAAAGCGGAGTAAAAGTGGTCTTTTCTTGGTCATTTGGATCAATGGGTATCTGGAAGTATCCTGAATAGCCATCTAGAAGCAGTAGAACGCGTGTCCCGCTAGACGCTCAAGCATCTGATCAATGAATGGAAGGGGAAAGTGATCTTTCATGGTTACCTCATTGAGCTTTCGATAATCGATGCAGACTCTGTAACCAGTGACAAGTCTCAATGCTATTTCCTCTCGTCCTTCTCATTCTTCTCAATCGTAATTCCACCTTTCTTGGGACTACGAGTCGGGAAACCCATTCGCTATCAAGAATGGCATAAATAATTCCCATGTCCAGAAGTTTGATGATTTCTTTCTTAACCACCTCTTGCATGTGAGGGTTGAGCCTCCTCTGGGGCTGTCGTACACATTTTGCACCCTCAGTCATCTTGATCTTATGCATGCAGATGTCCGGAGATATTCCTCGGATATCTCCTACTTGCCAACCAAATGCTTTTTCATTACGTTTCAAGACGTTGATCAATTTCATCTCCTCAATACGAGAAAGCTTGGCAGATATAATCAATGGAAGCTTGTCACCTTCTCTTAAAAACACATACTTAAGATGTTTAGGCAATGGCTTCAACACCAGATATGCAGGGGGGGTCTTCTAAACTCGACTTGAGATCTCCACTTTTCAACTCAATATCACTGAGTTTACTCTGTGGTCCCACTGCCAAAGCTTCTCCTTCCAACAATTCTTCCTCAAAATCAGCTGCTAATTGATCAAGATTGACCACACCATGAGTATTTAGATTATTAACCAGTCACTCATATTCCGCTTCTACAGCCATGACTTGCTTATCCATATAATCGGTGAAATCGTCCGTCATATAATCAATGGAAAAGCCGGTTGGAGGGCCAGAGAGTACTTGAATGGATTTTAAGACATTGTAACTCACCTCTTGATCACCAACTCGGATAGTCACTTGCCCACCATCGCAATCAATGAGGGCTCTAGCTGTAGATAAGAAAGGTCTTCCAAGAATCAGGGGGACGTTTTCATCTTTCTCCATATCTAAAACATACCAATCGACTGGAAAGGTAAATCTATCAATCTGAACCAAAACGTCTTTCAGATCCTCAAGCTTTCTTAGAAGATCTATCAGCGAATTGTAGACTCATAGTAGTGGGTTCTAGAAGGCTTTGTAAACCGAGCTGTTTGCATACAGACATTGGCATAAGACTTATAGAGGCACCTAGATCACACAAAGAATTAGGGAAGACTAGACCTCCCATTAATACTGTAAGTACGAACTTGCCAGGATCACCTCTTTTAATTGGTAAGTCTTCATAATTAATCATGGAGCAATCCTCACCAATTTGCCTTTCCATGCTCGCTAACTTCTTTTCAAGACACAACATCCTTGATGAATTTTGTATACTTAGGCATCTCGACCAAGACATCCGATAGTGGAAGATTTACCCTGAGTATGTTTCAAAAGGTTCAAGACCTTCTCGCACTTTTTGTCCTCACTCAAGGGATGTTGCTCTTTCTCGGTGGAAATGGAAGCTTCTTAAGGTCACTCTCGTAAAAGACTTTCTTTGAGGATGCACTTATGACTTTATCTTCCAGATCTTTCCATCGAACAGCTTTTTTGATTTTTTGTGTAGTGGGATCGCCTCCGACTTCCACTTGTTTCTTCATCCTCAAGGATCAGCCACTTGAGGACCACCAACTCTTCACCTCTCGGGGATCAGCCACCGAGTTTTAGATGCTGATGGGAGTGTAGGTGCTCGGCTTCCCTCCCGCCTTATCAATGGCGGGAGGGACTAGTGGTTTCCGATGGGAAGGACCACTAACTTGAGTACCGCTTCTCAGATTCATTGCACTTGGCCTCCTCTTTACCGTATTGAATTGATGGCACGAGGTCAAGATACATGGGCCTTTGTTCAAGTCACCTGAGCAACTTGACCACCCTTTGGATTCTTCGGCGGTGGCCCGGGCGGTTGCCGCCTGGGGTCTAAGCTAACTGTTGACCGGTTGCCCAATTTGTCTCTCAAGATTCTTCATTGATCTACTTTGCTCCTCCAATTTAGCTTCAAGATTGGTAGATTGGGAGGGCCTTGAGAGTTTTGGAAATTTGGAGAATAAAGTCATTGGGCCGACTTTGATCAGTGAGAATTAGAATTGGCGGGCCAATTTCAGATTGAAACTTTGAGTAGGATAGGAAAATTTGAATTTTGGTTCGATTAAAACCAAGGTTTCTATTGAAATTCGATTCAATTAAAATTGAATTAGGATTAAAACTTGAAGGTTGACTAAACCCTTGGTTTTGAAAATTATTCGCCGTAAAACCGATTGAACCTTTGATTGTTCTCGGCCATAGAATGCATTCACTTGACGATTCTCGTCCGTTCATCATAGATGCGAGAATCTAGAAGTGTGCCCCACCTCGTCACAATTCGACATGTGACTTGATTGTACCGCCCATAATCATGAACATCATTAACTTGATAAGGCATGGGAATTTAATTGACAGCGCCATTCATATGGCGGTCGACAAACAATTTTCACGATCATGAACACGAGAGTTCGTGGAAAGAAGAAGTTTGATTTATCGGATTTGAAACCTGAGGTGTTGCCATCTGCTTCTGCAGCATGGCGATCAAACTTTGCAAATTGACTTCCTCAACCTTGGGAGGAGGAGGTGCTTGAATTGCTTGATAAGAGGGGGCATAGTTGTACTTTGCAATGTCCTCAAACAATGCCCATCCCTCTTTAGGTGTTTTCTTCAGAAATGCCCCACCAGAAGAACTATTGACCATGCCCTTGGTGAGCTCGGTCAATCCACTGAAGAATGTATTGACTTGCCTTTCCAGTGGCAAGCCATGGTGGGGGCACTTTCTAAGAAGAGACTTGAATCTCTTCCAACATTCGAAGAAAGATTCATTCTCTTTCTGATAGAAAGTGAATATTTCATTTAAGCACTGGGCCGTCTTTGAAGGTGGAAAATATTGACTCAAGAACTCCTTTTCGAGTTCTGCCCAGGTGGTGATAGATTCAGAAGGGAGAGAGGTGTACCACTCTTTAGCCTCTCCTTTCAAAGAAAATGGAAATAGTTTAAGCTTGATCGCATCCTCACTTACTCATTGGATGCGTGTAGTACCGCATATCTCTAAGAACGTATGTAAGTGGGTATCGCGGATTCTCTCGATTGATAGCCATGAAAATTGATGCATCCGCATCATCATCCGGATAAGTCCTGGCTTTAGCTCAAAGGTTTGTGCGGTAATGGCTGGAATAACAATAGCCGGGTTGACTTTGACTTCGCCTGGCATGGCGTAGTCTGCCAACGTACGTGTATTGTTAGCGGCCATTATCACAAAATCAGTGATTTCCTTGGCTAGTTGATCTTCAAGATCTTGCTCGGCTCTGTCTGCCAGAACCGTAGAACGGAAAATCCGCCTGTTTGGCCGGACTACGGTTCGCGCTCGGGTCCAGGGGTGTTGAATAACGGTCCTTTTGACTCCGAGTTTGCATAAACCGGACCAAAAACAAGTGAAAAAGCCTAAAAACTAAGAAATTAAAAGCCTAAACTAAAAATTAAAACCTAAAGAAAAGAAAAGAAGGAAATAAGATTAGTAAGGAAAGATAAAGCAGACGGGCGCCCAAAGTCTTGGACGGGCGTCGCTCAACTTTTTTGGATGGGACGGGCGTTCGTTGCCCAAACGCTGTCTGGACTTGAGAAACTTGAACGGGCGTCCAAATTTTATGAACGCTCGTCTAAGTGAAAGAAAGCAGAACAATATTGGAAATTTTCCAATGGACGGGCGCCCAATATCCAGCACGCCCGTTTGGTAGCGAAAAAAATAGAAACGAAGGTGAAATTTGCGTAAAAATAATAAAAGAAGAAGGGAATGAAAGAATAGAAAGAATAAAGCAGAAGCAGAGAGAAGAGATAGAGGGGGGAACTAATCACAAGAGAACCTTAAACCCTAAACTAAAACCCTAATTAACTAATTACCTAAACGTTTATCAACTAAAAACAGGAAATTAAAACGAAATAAAAACAGGAAAAACAAAAACAAGCAGAAAAACGAAAAACAAAAACTAGACAACCGTCCGGTTCCCCGGCAACGGCGCCAAAAACTTGTCACGGATTTATCTAACAAAGCAAACAAGTAATAATCCGGTTAACCTCAAGTATAAGGATCGTAGTAATAGTGGTTAATGCCGGGTCGATCTTACGGGGAACTAAACGATTGTGATTTCTAGTTTTTGTTTAACCTAAACTATGTCACGAAACTAATCTAAACAGCGAATAAAACGAGACAGAACAGAAAATAAAACTAGACAGAGGATATGCTCCAAAGCTAGGAAGAATACGGGTTGCGAACCTATTTAAACTAAACTAATCTAAGATGCAAATAAAAGTAAACTAACTAAACAAATTCAAGTTTTAAGGATTTAAATCAAGTGTATAACGAGCAAACGAGGATTGATCCACCTATCCAACAAGCATTGATTTCCTATCTCGATTATGTTGTGGTTTTTATCTAGGTTGTGATTCACCTTATCTAAACATGAACCCTAATTCCTTAGAAAGTTCATCTATTAATCTATTATCTCCCAATGCAAGATTAACGCGTTTTCTAACCAAAGGTGTAAACTTTACGTTTATAATCTGGCAATTAAACCTATTAACTTCCGTTATGATAGATTCAAATTGCTATTCTTATTCATGGTGATCTAAGGTTTATTAAGATTTCCATCAACAATAAACAATCAACACATGCATATCTTCCGATGTAAAAGCAATTAAAACATAATAAACATGAATAAGAAACAACCTTTAATAAAAACTCACAGTATAATCGATGAAAACGAAATCAACAATTGTTGGATGGCTTCACAATACTCGTTTGATGAAGATTTTAGCTTCTGAACATCCTCAGCAACTCAAATTCGCAGAAACAGTGCATAAAAAGTAACTAGTTTAATCTAAATCTAAAGTGCATAAAAACTGGAATAAAAGGAAAAAAAACGCAGCCTAAAGCCGTCCCTAGGTTTAGGGTTTTGAATAATGAGTGTATGGTATGCTTTGGGTTGAGAAACAGCCGCCTATTTATAGATTTTAAAGTCGGTTCAGCAAAGTCGGCTACCGGACGCCCGTCTGGAAAGGGTGAACGCCCGTCCACTCTTCAATAGAACTTGAATCGGGCGAGTCATGACCAGACGCTTTCGTCCACACGGCGTCCACTCCAGCGCCCAAACTTTACGAATCAAAGATGTCATCACGGACGCTCGTTCGATTTAAGAACCGCCCGCCCACTGGACGGGACACGACGCCTTGATCCAATATGATTGAATTTCGATTTCTTGATCTTTATCTCTTTTCTTCTTGTCAATTCCTTCATTATCTCTTTCATCATCAAATATTTCGACTCTTATCTCCTTTTGATCATCATTTGAGCATCAAGCACGCTTTATAACACATTAAAAACATCGCAAAATGTAATAATGTCCAAATAATCGTAAAAACATAATTAAAGCACATAAATCAACATATTTTGCGATTAACTCTTTTTAAATATCATTTACTCAATAAATCCATTAAATACTCGTTTCTTATGCAAATTAACACAAATACGAGGGAAATTATCATAGAATATAGCGTTATAAATCGTATAAATTCACCCTTAACAGAACATACTGAGTTTCATCTCTCACAGTTACTGACTTAGTGATCTCCAGTGGTCCTTCAGTCAGCACATCCATCATCTCATCATGTGTTGCAGCTTGATAAGCCTACATACGACGTTTATACTTATCAAAACGATCAAAAGAGCACATCAACATAGTTCTAGCATACTGGTTGTTATCCATGATGCAAAGCTTTGAAAATCAGAAACTTGAAAAAGTTTTCAAAGTATTTTCACAAGCACAACAAGTAGGATTACTTAAGAACAGAAGCACTGCTCCGATACCAATTGTTGGTCCCTTGAAAAGGCTTTGGTTAAGTTTAGAGGGGGGTGAATAAACTTAACACTTAAAACTTTGGAGTTAACAAACTCAAGAAGGTCGATGAGCTTTCTGTGACCACTCGATGAGTCTGGCCGACAAGTAGATATCACTGAATTTGTTGCAGTGGAATATATTCAAATTAAGCCTTATTACTTGTTGTTTAAATAGATGATACTAAGTTTTAGATACTCAGTAGTGTAAGTGTGTGTAGTTCAGTTGCTAGTTTCAGTAGATTGATGTGACTAGCATGCAAATAACAGAAAGTAAATGCAGAAAGTAAGTAGGCAAGTTTTTATAGTGGTTCCAGGTGGTGTAATCCTGTCAGTCCACTCTTCTCCTACGATGTTGGAGGAAATTCACAAGAGATCTTTGAGGTTGCAGTTACAAAAATGCCTAAGCTGTTTGTCTTTCACCAATAGCTATGGCTTCACAAACTGAATATTTGAAACAGGTAGGATTGCTGCTTCAAAGTATTCCACTGGTCCTTGAAGGGTAGGATTTCCTCTTCACCAGCTCCACCACAAACAACAGTTCATGTCTCTATGCTTTCTATTCTTACATCCAACATCTCTTCCATGGCACTCCCAACAACATCCACATCTATCTCTTCATTAACATTCTTTTCAACACATGTCTCTATGCTTTCTATTCTTACATCCAACATATCTTTCATCCCATTCCCCATAACATCAACATCTGTCTCTTCATTAACATTCTTTTCAACACAAGTCTCCATGCTTTTTCTTCTTACATCCAACATCTCTTTCATCCCATTTCCCAAAACATCAACATCTGTCTCTTCATCTCTTTCAACACATGTTTCTTGACTTTCCGACACATTTACTACTTCACATACTTTCATAAACCTCGGTACACTTTTCCTTTTCCTTCAAACATATTAATAAAGCATCTTGTTTTAAATTACAAACAGATATAAACCGATTCACAAGCTTATCGCAATCAAGCACCATCGGTCTAGCTTTACTAATGGGGACCATATATTTCATCTCAAACTCATACAATGTTGTATCGATTTCCAACTCATTTTTCACCATGTCATACAATTCTTCAAATGTAATGTTCTTTTTGACACTCAAAATCGTCGAGACTTCTTCGGATTCACACCCTACATACTTCCAAGACCATAGACCATTGACATCTTTTTCATTCTCCACAGGGTAAAATATAAAAGTATAAACTTTATCTTCCATCATGCTTCACCGAAATCCTGTTTTTATTCAATACAATAATTACAAACCAATATACACATAGACAAAATCCATAACGCTTGAATGTTTGAATATAGCATTGCATTCAATTTATTTTAAATCACAAATCAATTTCAATTCTGTTAAAATAGCCATTAATAAGTTTAAACTTGTGTCACACTATAAACAATCCACCTTGAAATGCAGATAGAAGTTCACATAGCCATTAACAAGTTTAAACTTGTGTCACACTATAATCAATATTTTAAGATTAATACGATTACCATTCACCTGGAAATGCAGCTAGAAAATATAACCAAATAGATAGATATAGATATAGATAGTCATACAGGGTAATAACTGCACAAATCACCAATTCAACATTTAACCAATTCAATTCAAATCAAAAAGCCATTTTCAATCGGGGTCACCCCCATTTTCAATTCAATTCAGAGTTAAACACACGGTTTAAGCTAATCCTGCAAGGGTAAGTAAACTAACAAACTCAATTTGCCTAAATCATTCAACACCACATACACACCTTCCTAATCTCCAAAATCATATACACCACAAACTCAATCATTTACTTGCAATTCAATGGTATTAGCTTAATTTTCATTCATATAACGATATGGAGAGCCAAGAAACCCTTTCGATTACCACCCAATTCGGCTCAGACAATGATTGACGGAGAAGAAGAAAAGAGGGGGCTGTTCCGGCAAGGACAATGACTGGACACCGAGGGAGAGACACAACAGAGTAATTGGCTTTGCAAAGAGAGAGGACGGAAGCGAGTAGTAATTGGCTTTGCAAAGGGAAATAAGATAGGAAATGGGCTGTTGATCTGATTTTGGCGCGTAAATTATGGTGGTTATTTTACCCGCCCTAATTAAGGGGGTGGGATTAAGAAAGGATAATCATATTTTTAATAAAGGGTTAATTACATTTTTAGTGTTAAGTAAATCACCCAAATCAAGAAGGGGGAAGGGCATTAATGGCTTTTCACCCAACTTGTATAGTTCAAGCTTATTCATGACATGAATTATGTCATAAACTTATTGTTGCAACAATTTCGATTGACAAACTTAAATAATTAAATACCTCTAAAATAAATCTTTTTAATTAAATTCAATTTAATTAAATAAATAGGTTAAATAATAGTTAGGTATAACATAAATAACCAATTACCATTTACCAAATTTTTTTTTTTGGAGGCTGTGTTGACCCTTTCTCCCAGTCAAGAATGTCGACTCTTTGAGAATAAAAATGCAGCCAGCCAGCCACAACAACTTGACACTAGTAAATGTTTTTGCCAGTCAATTTGTGCTGCAGAAGGCCCATAGATCAAGCTCCCATCGGAAAAAGAAAGATTGTAAGGATTCTCGTGGGCAATCACGAACAAGATGGACAAGTTTTGGAACTGTTTGCGGTTTGTTAGTTGTTCAACGGTAAAGGACAGGCCGGACTTTGCTCTTGACGAAGAGCTCCCTTTGGGAGTTTTGGAAGTGTTTGACTCTTGTCTTGCAGAGCTCTCTTCACTTGAAGAGCTACCTTTGATTTCAGAAGATTACCCATGGGCTGATCAGATGGTGGAAAAGATTCGATCTTGTGAATCGGGCCTAAGATTCTTGAAGATGTTCTTCTTGTCCATTTCCACGTTGGAAGATACTGATGCAGAAATTAGGCACACTTTAATACGCGTAAGCCATACTCTTGAAGTTATGTGGGAATATCAAAATATAAGCTTCTAGTTTTTTCTCCATTGGCAAACAGGAAACATGAAATGGAAAGTTGGATTCTGGATCTGCAAGACAGAATACAGAATTGTAAGCAAGAATTTGGAGAATCATGTGAACTTCTATTACAGCACTCATTGAGATTCGATTCTCTTAAGAACAAAATGACTCTGGATTTTTCGGATGCTATTCTTCAGAATCTGAAGGATCTATACAGGTTCAAAACTGATGATGAAATTCTTTTGCTCAACAATCAAATCGCAACCCTCGAGAAGAAGGTAACATTGTTGCATAATCTCTTTAATCTCATTCCTAATCAATGGGGGGATTTCAAGGAAATGCGAGCGTTCAAGGTTGTTGTTCATGTTTTTGCTCAATATTCAGCAAGCCTAGTATTTTTGTATTGGGTGAAAGCAGTGGATGAAGAAATGGCAACACAACTGAATCTTTTGTTGTTTAATGTGCTGCAGAAGTACAAACCCTGTGTCCCAGTTTTTAAGGCCGTTTACATTAGATTCTTAGAGGAAATAAAGTTGAGACAATTAGACTCTCTTTTTTGGGACAGATTATTCAAATCTACCTTGACCTTCTCCTCGAGAATCTAGTGGATATTTTGAAGGACGAATTTTTAATTTTTCAAGAATCTTTAACGTTTGTTGTATCATTTTTAGCTGAACCACCTGAGCATGGACAGGATGAAGAATGGATGACGATAACCGCAGATATTGAGGTTCTTGTCAAAGAGGATTTGTATCTTGTTCTCTCTGTTGATGACATGAATGGTGATTTCTCCGAGGCAAACACATGTATAGGTGACTTTACGAGGAAGGTCGAACTAGTAAAGGGCAAGATTCAACAGGTTTATGACCGAACCCGAGATTCATTTTCGTATGATATCCCAAAGATTAATGGTCTAGGATTTTTCGACTTCATCATACAAAATCTTGGCTTTTTAAAGGAGAAGCTGAAAAGAGATACAAATTTTATCCCTTTTGCAAAGCATTTAATTATCCAAATTGAGGAGGAATTAACGTCTTTGAGGCCTTATCTCGATGATCTTTTTGAACGACAAAAAGCACAGAAAGAACTAAAGGATTCTTGGTTAAAAGTTATCAGTTTGGCTTACAAAGCAGAATATGCCATCAATTTGTGTTCGGTAATTGGCCATCCTTTATGGTATAATATGGCACGTCTGATGGAGGTCCTAGACGAAATTAAGATTCTTAAGAGCAAGCTTAAGAATATTGAAGGTAGAAAGACACATGATGCTTTAGCAGTTGGTCTAAGAAGTTTGAAGATTGAAAATCCTCGGAATTTAGGTTTCAATGAAGTGATGGTGGGTTTAGAGAAGGAGGTAGAAATACTAATAGAAAATCTTATAAATGGATCTAAGTTTCTTGATATTGTTGCTATTGTTGGTATGGCTGGCCTAGGGAAGACTACGCTAGCTAACAAGGTTTACAATGCCCCTGCGATTCGGCGTCATTTTCACATATTTGCTTATTGTATCGTCTCTCAAGTTCATAATGCTAGAAAAATATTGCTTGATATTCTAGCTGATATCAAAGGGAAGGATGACGAAATGTATGATATGATGGAAGAAGATTTGGCAGACATGCTTCGTAAGTGTCTCAAAGGCAGAAGGTACCTTATTATAATGGACGATGTTTGGGACGTTAAGGCCTGGAATGAAGTTGAAAGATCACTTCCAAATGATCGAAATGGAAGTAGAGTTATTTTCACGACGCGTATTCATAATGTTGCTTTACAAGCCAAAAAAGATTGTACCCTTCATTATCTACGTTTCACGTGCGAGGAAGAAAGTTGGGAGTTGTTATGAAAGAAGGCATTTCATGCAGAAGGTTGCCCACCAGATTTTTCAGAGGTTGGGAAGATGATTGCAAAGAATTGCAAAGGCCTTCCTTTGACAATTGCTTTAATCGCGGGCCTTCTTAGAACGGAAAGAAGTCTAAGTTGGTGGAATAAAATTTCTGAAGCAGTAGGTTCCTATGTTTTGACAGAAGATTATATGAGCATGTTAGAATTAAGTTACCATCATTTACCCGAGCATCTGAAGCCATGCTTTCTCTATTTTGGAGCATTTGTAGAAGATAAATTAATTCGTGTGAATAAGTTGACGTTGCTATGGATCGGTGAGGGATTTGTGCAGAATTCCAAACGGGAAAACTTGAAAAATATGGCAAAAGAGTACTTAAGTGATCTAGTTGACAGAAGCCTTGTGATTGCTAATGAGAGAAGTTCATACGGTGGGATCAAAAGCTGTCGGATTCATGATCTAGTGCATGAATTCTGTCAAAGAAAGGCTCACGAGGAGAACATTTTCCAATTAATGGTCAATGACAAGGCTTCTAATTCATCAAGTTCCACTTTACGTAATCCATATCGTGTTTGCATCCATACGAAAGGGAAATATCTCAGTGATGCTACGAATATATGTCCAAGTATCCACTCTCTGCTCTTTAGTTGTAAATGGGAAATTGGTCGTCGTTGTGATCTTAGCAACTTGAAACTTGTTCAAGTGATGGATTTGGAAGAGTTAGATTGCGATGCACGGTTTATAAAAGTGATGCGTTCAGCAGTTCATCTGAGATTTATGTCGATTTCATTTTCTCCAAGACCGCGTAAACGTGCATTTTCTATACCTACTCTAAACCAATTCATATCCAATCGCTGGAATCTGGAAATTCTGATTCTTAGTGGACCCCATTTTGGTAATTTGCCCGAAGCTTTCTGGAACTTGACAAGGCTTAGGCATGTATGTGTCGATCGGTGTTCCCTAAGTAATTCGGATGTCAAAAAACGTGAAGCATACCCCCATTCCCACCCCCAAATGGCTAACTTGGAAAGCTTTTCATCATTACTTGTCTCCTCAACAGAAGATTTAGAAGTCTTTCTACAAAGGTCACCTTCTCTTCGAAAACTGAGCTTCCGTTGCAGCACCAATTGTAAACTGAGTATACATTTTCCGAAACTGGACTCTCTTAGTAAACTTGAGTCGCTGAAGGTTGACTCTGTGGGAGAGGCATGTTTACGTTCGTTTAACTTTCTTTCATCTCTCAAGAAACTATCATTAACATACTGCCATTTAGACTGGAGATATTTACCAGTGATTAGTAACATGCCATGTCTCGAGGTTTTGAAGCTACTATATGATTCCTTTGTTGGGCCTAAGTGGGACATGGAAGATACAGAATTCCCAAAGCTTAAGTTTTTGAAACTGCGGTTTTTAGATTTGGCTGAATGGATTGCGTATGTAGAGTCTTTTCCTAGCCTGGAAGTACTTATCGTGGATGAATGCGATGAGCTGAATAGAATACCACCCTGTTTTGGAGAAATGCTAACCTTGAAGAGGATTAAAGTTTATGCATCACACAAAGCTGTTGCTTCTTCAGTTGTTGAAATACAGGAATCGCAAAAAGACTTTGGAAATGAGGAGCTTCAAGTTATTCTTCAGGGGCAGTATGTTGGAATATGATGACTCTATATAGATTGGCTTTTATAATAAGGTACTCAACTCCATTCTCTTGATTGATTGATTGCACATAATATGCTTTTCTACTCAGGGTTTTTAGATAGTGTCATGAAACTTCATCTTCTTTGTTTATTGGCATATTATTTGAGTAAGATGAAGTAATGATGAAGATCCCAAATAAATTGGTTTTTTTCCCCCTATTTGTTTAATGCAAGATCTGCATATATTTTAGGCAAACATTCTGATTTTCATTGCTGTTTTCTGTAGTTCACTAGATTCTCAGTCATATGATTTGCAAATTCATATACTAATACTACTACTACTACTTGTGCAATCATGATTAAATACAACAGTAATACTTTGTTATTTAAATTTGTTTCAGAATTGAAAGAAGTCTAAGTTGGTGGAATAAAATTTCTGAAACAACAGGTTCCTATGTTTTGACGATTTCATTTTCTTCAAGGCTGCGTACACGTGAATTTTCTATACTTACTCTAAACCATTTCATATCCAATCGCTGGAAATCTGGAAATTCTGATTCTTAGGGGACCCGATTTTGAAAAATTGCCCGAAGCTTTCTGGAACTCGACAAGGCTTAGGCATGTATGTGTCGATCGGTGTTCCCTAAGTAATTCGGGTGTCAAAAAACGTGAAGCATACCTTGGAAAGCTTTTCATCATTACTTGTCTCCTCAACAGAAGATTTAGAAGACCTTCTACAAAGGTCACACCTTCTCTTCGAAAACTGAACTTCCTTTGCACCGATTATCTGCGGCATATACAATTTCCAAAACTGGACTCTCTCAGTAAACTTGAGTCGCTTTATGTTTCCCACGTGGGAGAGGCATGTTTACGTTCATTCAACTTTCTTTCAAGTTTTAAGAAACTATCATTATCATACTGCCATTTAGACTGGAGATATTTACAAGTGATACCGTATTCTAGCAGTCATATCTGCAACAGAATTATTGATCAGCAGAAAACAGCAACACAAAGAAAATGTTTGGATGTTTGGTATCAGCAAAAAGAATTCATTGCATGTAATTGAAAGGCAAAGAAGTATGTAAATCACTAGTTAATATGAGTGCCAAATGGGGCAATGTACAAGAAATTACTGACTATCACTCTGTACAACAAATTGATTTTAAATTCAGAAGAAAAATGCTAATTGCATGAACATGCATCTTGGTATGCTAATTGATTTTATTTCGGCTCTTGCCTTTTTGTTGTTTGGATATAATTGTGTTTTCTCTTGTACTTTCTTCAGTTTTCCGGACCACTATTTTGATGAATCTTCTCCGGAACTGTGATGGCAAGTATGGTGGTTGAGTTATAAGGCAATTTAATCTTTTCAATGACAGACATTTCAATGGTACTGCATCAGGTTGTTCTCATTGTTTTGTTTACTTTTTCTTTTTTGTTGCACTTTTGGGTTGGTCCCTATGAGTATTTTAGGGTGTTTCATTTTCATGTTGGAGTGTTTATACTTTTATTTTGTGGTACATTTGACGGATCTGAACAAAAGGTTAATACCAGATGGATACAATCATGTTTATTAATTTCTATTCTCTCTTTTACATAGCAGCAGTGTACACGGGTGGGTGAAAGATAATAGAATTAGAAAATGAGTTCTTTATTTGCACCACAACGACTCTACTGGTACGCACCACACTAGCTATTTGTGCATCACAGTAGAAAATCGGCCATGTGAAAAAGAGAAAAAGAGATCCCAGATAGGCATCTTTCTACTTTCAATTCATATGGCCATAGGAGAAGAAATCATATGAGAAGTATTTGCATCAAACATTGTGACAATAACTTGAAGCTCCTCATTTGCGAATTCTTTTTGTGCTTCGTGTATTTCAACAACCAAAGTAGCAGCTAAACTTGATGCATAAACTTCAATCCTCTTCAAGGTCGATATTTCTCCAAAACAGCAAAACAGGGTGGTATTGCATTCAGGTCATAGCATCTATTCATGATATGTACCTCCAGGCTAGGAAAAGATTCGCCATACGCAATCCATTCATGCAAATCTAAATCCGGAAGCTTTGGGAATCTTGTATGGGACAGATTATTCAAGTCTTCCTTGACCTTCTCCCCAAGAATTTGGTGAATATTTTGAAGGACGATTTTTTAATTCTTCAAGAATCTCTAATGTTTGCTATCTCTTTTTTAGCTCAACCACCTGATGAGCATCTAGGGGATGAAGATTGGATGATGATAACCGAAGAAATTGAGGTTCTTGTAAAAGAGGATTTATATCCTGTTCTCTCTGTCCATGACATGAATGGTAATTTCTCCGAGGCAAACACTTGTTTAAGTGACTTTGTGAGGAATGTTGAACAAGTAAAGGGTAAGATTCTACAGGCTTATGACCGAATTCGGGATTCATTTTCGTATGATATCCCAAAGACGTCTGGTCCAGATTTTTGACTTCCTCTTACAGAATATTGGGTTCTTGAAGGAGAAGCTAAAAGAAGATCCCGATTTTATCCCTTTTGCAAAGCATTTAATTATCAAATTTGAGGAGGAACTAATGTCTTTGAGGCCTTATCTCGATGATCTTTTGAACGGCAAAAAAGAGAAAGAATGAAGGATATTTGGTTAAAAGTTATCGATTTGGCATACCAATCGAGAATATGCCATCAATTCGTGTTCAGAATCGGCTATCCATTATGGTATAATATGGCTCGTCTTATGGAGGTCCTAGACGAAATTAAGGATGCTAATAGCAAGCTTAAGAAGATTGAAGGTAGAAAGACACACAATGGTGCAATCCTCCATTGTTCAAATGATTGCTCCAAATAGAGTCCCGAGAAGGTCCTTGGGCTTGTGTTTCAATGAAGTGATGGTGGGTTTGGAGGAGGAAGTAGATATAATAGTTGAAAATCTTATAAATGGATCTAAGTTTCTTGACATTGTTGCTATTGTTGGTATGGTGGCCTAGGGAAGACTATCAAGGTTAACAAGGTTTACAATGCCCTGCGGTCAAGAATAATTTCATGTGTTTGCTTATTGCACCGTTTCACAAGTTTACTGAGTGCTAGAAGGATATTGCTCGATATTCTAGCCGATATCGAGAGGCAAGGATGACAAAATGTATGATATGATGGAAGAAGATTTGGCTCACATGCTCCGTAAGAGTCTCTTAGGCAAAAGGTACTGATTATAATGGGCGATATCCGGGACGTTGAGGTATGGGATGAAGTTAAAACGTCACTTCCGAATAGCCAAAATAAGCGAGTTATTTTCACGACCAGCGTATTTATGATGTTGCTTTACAAGCTAAAAAGATTGTATCCTTCACCACTTACGATTTACATCGATGAAGAAAGTCGTGAATTGTTGCAAAGGAAGGTATTCCATGCGAAAAAGTCGCCCACCGGATTTTTACAAGTTGGGATGATGATTGCAAAGAACTGTGATAACGTCTAAATTATCTCAGGTGGTCAGCGGTGGTGTTCTGGTGGATATCTGGCTATTTTTGAGGTATTAATTATGGTGGCTCGTGGAGGAGCTATGCATGCGAGATGGTGGTGCCCGTCTTGTTAAAGGCGAGAGGGAGAATTTGGCTTTGCCTTCTTTTTTATCGGAAAAATGCTCTCCTCTGGAAGGGTTACATATGGCCCTATTTATAGGGAAGTTGTTATACATTATCGTGTAATTACGACAAAGGACATAGATGGTGCGGACACATAGCAAATGCCCCATCCGCCGGCGAGGTAAGCGGCTCGATCTTGGGGCTTGTGGTTCATGCTAGCGGACTATCGATGGTGTCCGATCCCCTCTTACCGTTGGCGGCGGCCGGTCCTATGAGTATCCGGCCGGTGCCACGGTGATCGGGCGACAAGTCCGAGCGGAGGTAGGAATATCCTATCAAACCGCAAGGTCTTCCTTTGACGATTATTTTAATTGCGAGGTCTCCTTGTTCGAACTAAACGAAGTCTAAGTTGGTGGAAGAAAATTTACAAACAATATGTTCTTATGTTTCCAATGAAGGTTGTTGGACGTGTTAGAATTAAGTCATCAACATTTACGAGAGCATCTGAAACCGTGTTTTCTTTATTTTGGAGCATTTCACGAAGATGCATTAATTCGTGTGGGTAGGTTGATGTTGTTGTGGTTGTCCGAAGGATTCGTGCAAAATTCCAACAAGGAAAACTTAGAAAATGTGGCGAAAGGGTACTTATGTGATCTAGTTGATGAAGCCTTGTGATTGCTTATGATGAAGTTCCAATGGTAGGATCAAACATTATCGGATTCATGATCTAGTACATCAATTTACATCAAAGAAAGGCTCAACAGGAGAACTTTCTCCAATCATTGGACAAATATGAGGCTTTAATTCATCAAGTTCCTTTGCACGTAATCCATATCGTGTTTACATCCATATGAAAAGGAAACCTCTCAACGCTTCAAAAATATGTCCAAGTATCAACTCTCTACTCAATAGTGGTATAACTTTTTGTAGTGGCTATCATTATGTTAAGTACTTGAAACTTGTTCAAGTGATGAATTTTGATGTATTATATTATTGCGATGATGATACATCTTTAAGCAGAAAGATGGCTTCCATGATTCATCTGAGATTTATAGCGACTTCATTAATAAGAGTCAATAGTCGGACCGTACTTCCATCTATATCCAATCTCTGGAATCTTGAAACTCTGATTCTTACCGGAAGCATAAGAAATGAGTTTGAGTTGCCTAGAACTCTTTGGAACATGACAAGGCTTAGGCATGTGGATGTCGGTCGGTGCAACCTAAGTAGTTTGGGTGCAAAAAGGGTGAAACATACCCCCAAATGGTTAACTTGGAAAGCTTTTCATTACCGACTATCTCCTCAACAAAAGTTTTAAGAGACCTTTTACTAAGGTCACCTTCTCTTCGAAAACTGAGCTTCGTGTATGAGGTTTCCAATAATCCATTGCATGATCTTCCAGTACCTCCTCATAAATTCAAGTTTGGTTATGACTTATATTATAATCGAACGGATGATTTTCATTTTCCAAAACTAGACTCTCGAAGTAAACTTGAGTCACTCAAGGTTTCCCGTGTGAAAGAGGCATGTTTAGGTTCACTTAACTTTCTTTCATCTCTTAAGAAACTGTCATTATCTAGGTGCTACCTAGAATGGGAAGATTTCCGCGATCGATAAATTACCCCATGTAGAGGTTTTGAAGCTACTAGGTGATTTTTTATGAGCGGGAATGGAACATGGAAGATACAAAATTCCCAAAGCTTAAGTTTTTGAAATTGCAGAATTTAGATTTGCATGAATGGATTGCGTTTGATGAATCTTTTCCTAAGCCTTGAGGTACTTATCGTGGATGAATGCTATCACCTGAAAACAATACCACCATGTTTTGGAAGAATGCTTACCTTGAAGAGGATTCAAGTTTTTGGTTCATATAAAGTTGCTACTTCAGTGGTTGAAATACAGGAAGCGAAAAAAGATTTGGGAAATGAGGAGCTTCAAGTCAGTCATTCCGGCCAGGAATAGTTTTTCCAAGATTAGGTAATGAAAAATAAAATTACTTGACTTCTCTTTTGATTTCTTCTCCTTTGTCCATATGAATTGAAAGTATGTAGCTTTTTTCTTGTTTCAATGGAAGTTTTTGCCTATATATAGTCTAAATTTTTCCTTTTTTTTCCGCGTGTCTGCATCATACTTGTCTTTGTTGGGGTTTATTCTGATATGGAAACACTGCTGCATTCTTGATTCTGAACAAAGACGCGGAAAAATATAAAAACAAAAAATCGATATGTATTGAGTTTGTTCAATGGATGGTTTTTAATGGTGCATATATAATGTATGTTTTATATTTTGCAGGTTCCCGATATGTATTGGTCGAAAATACTGAACATTCCATTTGGAGGCGTTCCATCGTGGGAGTCGTGTTCAAGAGAGAACATGCATTATTATCAAGGATTTCTCTTCAGCATGTTTGTTTTTCTCTTGCTTTTTGAATGTCATATATATTACCTACAAGAGAGCCCTTAAATCACCTGGAGGAGTATCAATCATTACACAAATGAACACGAAAAGCTGTCCTGTCCTGTCCGACACTTAATCCTCTTCTTCTCTAAACGCATGCTGAATTCGGATCTCACAATCTTGTTGAATTTAGCCCAAACTGTCTTGCATTCTGTTGAATTTCGTTTAGCAGCATGAACTTCGTCTATCCGTGTAATGTCCTGCAGGCAGGCATCTTTTGATCAAGGAAAACAACTGGTAATTGCAATGGATGAACGATTGGATCGAGAAGGATCTTCAACTTGAAAGATCCTTCTCGACATATATGCAAGATGAACGATTTGGATCCATTTATAATTATAACTGCTTTTCTTTTTGTGTAAAACAGATTATTAATGTGGTGATTATTAATTGTATAGTTGAAATCAGGAAGCTATAAATCAACACCTCTCACGTGGAACACCTATATAAACGACATTTTGTCCTTTTATCCAGAACTACGTTATTGGCTTGCTCCTATATTCTCCGGAGACGAAAGTAGTCACCGTTGACACAGCCATAAATCATCACAAAACGCCACCAATTCATCAGTTGAATTATTCTTCGAAAGATCCAATTACATGTACTTTCACCCGGACGATTTCTGAACATCGCCACCTTAAAATGTGGATTTTGGCCTAGTTGGCTTGCCCTCAGGGATACCTCTGCAGAGAAGAGCAACTATTTAATTTGCTCCACTTCCATATCATCATGGATGTTTAAGAGTTCATCCAACATGTCTAAAAAGAATGTACACGCATGAAGCTCAAATAATTTCCGTAAGGAGACAATATTCAACACGTTTTAGGGATGTCACATTTGAGGAGACAATGACAGGCGATTTCTTCGGATCTATTGCACACCTGATACAAGCCATTGCCTTTACCTATTGAGTGCAAACTCGATGCCGCCGAGAGAACATTATGCATTAATGTTTCAACAGAATATGCTCCATTATTGAAGAAATGCCAAATCAATTTGTCATACGAGAATGAGTTGATAAAATGTTCGCATTCTTATGTAGTTCATGAGACAATTTATCATTCTCTCTACAGGGAAAAAAAAAACCTTTCGTCCCATTGTTGTTTTTTACGATTTACTGCAAACCCGGAGAATCAAACCATATAATAAAAAATCACAATTAAATGTTTCATATGTCAAACCAAACCAAACTAGAGAGGAGGAAAGTGTCTTGAAAAGGAAAAAACAAAACCGACAAAAAAAAAAAAAAAAAAAAAAAAAAAAAAAAGAACCTGCTAATATTCGTCAACTTCCTTATTTCCTTGGACTTCTGTGAATGATCCTTTTGGTCTCTCAGCCAGGGCGGACCTACACTATGTCAAAAGGTGGTCTCAGCCAAAGCCCCCCTCAAAAATGGTCACATGGCCATATATGGCCCCCTGTTCTTCCAAATTTTTATTATTGTAGTAGTAGTGTTAATATTAGTATGTTATGTGTCTTTTTTTGAACAAAAGACCTTATATCCAGTGGTTTAAACAACAAACTTTTTAAGTCTCCATAATTACAGGTTGTAAGTTCAAATCCCATTTTTTTTTTTTTTTTTTTTTTTTTTTGCTTTGCGCCATAGTTTATATCAAAAAGCAGCAGCAGAAAATTTTTCCTAGTTCCGCCACTACTCTCAGCTAATTAAGTATCCATTGAAGTAAGCAAAGCTTCTGTAAGACATCAACTCTTTGAAGATTTACAGGAGCTACCAGTCATTCACAACAATCCAAATCCAGATTGAATTGAAGGTATTTTCTTTTGTATTTAATTACTCCCTACTTTGGATTTTGAGTCATTGGTCACCTTATAGTGAAAGGAATTTAATTGCATTTGCTTACAGTGTCCCAGAATAGAGTTTTGTCTTCCTGATTTGTGTTTCTATGGTGAATTACTGGATGTTCAAAAAAAATTGTTTATTGTTATGGGGTTTACTGTGAAAAGCTCAATTTCCATGAAATGCACTTGGAGTTTTTAAAGGCTTTTTTTATGAGGAAGTTTAACATGAAGACTCTCATGGGGAGTGGCCACCCAATGGCGATTTTTAGGCCACGATTTCATACAGACATGACTCACTCTCCATGAGAGAATCTCTATAGTAGAACTTCCCTTTTTTATGGCACCAGATTGTTTTTAAATGTCAAATCGAGCTAATAACGAGTTGACCCTTTGTCCCAGTTAACAACAAGACAGTAGCTATTTACATGTAAAGGAGAGGAACGATAAAAGAGACAGGAAATGGTTGAGACTTGCGTAGACTCTGCTCTTGAACAGCTCTTCTCTCGAAGAGAGCCCTTTGATTTCAGAACGACATTCCTTATGGGCTGATCAGATGGTGGACAAGATCCAATCTTGTAAATTTGGGCTTAGATTCTTGAGAATGTTCTTCAAGTCATTTTTTACGTTGGAGGATTCCGATGTAGAAATCAGGAACCTTTTAATGCCGGTAAACCGTACTCGTTAAGCTATATGGGGAATATCAAGAAATGAACTTGATTCTACTTCCTGTTTGAAAGACGCAGAAGTTGAAATCGAAAACTGGGTTGTAGACGTGCAAGGCAGAATACAGCGCTGTAAGCAAAAATTTGAAGAATCTTGTGAACTTCTTTTACAGTGCTCGTTGAGCCGTAATTCTCTTAAGAACAAAAGGACCCTGAATTTTCTGGATGCTATTCTCAAGAATGTGAAGGATCTTTACAAGTACAAAAAATGATGATGAAATTCTTTTGCTCGAGAATCAAATTGCAGCCCTTGAGAAAAAGCTAATATTGTTGCATAATCTCTATAATCTCACTCCTAAGCAATGGAGACGTTTCAAGGAAGCACGAGAGTTCAAGTTCGTTGTCCATGCTTTTGCTCAATATTCAGCATGCTTAATATTTTTGTATTGGGTGAAAGCAGTAGATGAAGATATGGCAGCAAAACTAAATCTTTTCTTGTTCAATGTGCTGCAGAAGATCAAACCTTGTGTCCCTGTTTTTAAGGCCTTTTACTTTAGATTCTTAAAGGAAATGAAATTGGGGCAATTAGACCCTTTTCTTTTGGAGCAGATTGTTCAAATATTTCTTGACCTTCTCCTTGAGAATCTAGTGGATATTTTGAAGGACGATTTTCAAATTCTTCAAGAATCTCTAACGTTTGGTATATCATTTCTAGCTAATCCACCTGATCAGCATGTAGAGGATAAAGAGGTGATGATGATAACCGCAGAAATCGAGGTTCTTGTCAAAGCGGATTTGTATCTTGTTATCTCAGTTGATGACATGAAAGGGAATTTCTCCAAGCCAAACACGTGTTTAAGCGACCTTATGAGGAAGGCTGACCTAGTAAAGGGCAAGATTCAACAGGTTTATGAACACATCCGGGATTCATTTTCATATGATTTCCCCAAGATTAATGGTCTAGGATTTTTCGACTTCCTCTTACAAAATCTTGGGTTCTTGAAGGAAAAGCTTAAGAGGGATGCATATTTTATCTCTTCTACGAAGCATCTGATTATCAAAATTGAGGAGGGACTAATGTCTTTAAGGCCTTATCTCAATGATCTTTTCGAACAACAAAATGAACAAAAAGAACTGAAGGGTACTTGGTTAAAAGTTATCAATTTGGCATACCAAACAGAATATGCTATCAATTCTTGTTCGGTAACTGGCCATCCATTATGGTATAATATGGCACGTCTTATGGAGGTCCTAGACGAAATTAAGGTTGTTAAGAGCAAGCTTAAGAAGATTGAAGGTAGAAAGACGGTTAATGGTGAAGTCCTCGATTGTTCAGCAATTTCTCAAAGGAAATTGAAGATTGCAGATCCATGGACTTCAGGTTTCAATGAAGTGATGGTGGGTTTGGAGGATGAGGTAGACATAATAATTGAAAATCTTAAAGAGGGATCTGAGTCTCTTGACATTGTTGCTATTGTTGGAATGGCTGGCCTAGGGAAGACTACCATGGCTAACAAGGTTTATAATTCCCGCACGGTTAGGAACCATTTTCACATGTTTGCTTATTGTATCGTTTCCCAAGTTCACAATCCTAGAAGGATATTGCTCGATATTCTAGGTGATATCAAGGGGAAGGATGACAAAATGTATGACATGAAGGAAGAAGATTTGGCTGACATGCTTCGTAAGTGTCTCAAAGGCAAAAGGTACCTTATTATAATGGACGATATCTGGGATGTAAAAGCTTGGGCTGAAATCGAAAGATCATTTCCAAATGACCGAAATAGAAGTAGAGTTATTTTCACGACACGTATTCATAATGTTGCTTTACAAGCCAAAAAAGATTGCATCCTTCATCAACTACGTTGTCTGAGAAAGAAAGTTGGGAGTTGTTGTTAAGGAAGGCATTTTGTACGGAAGCTTGCCCACCAGATATTTCAGAGGTTGGGAAGATGATTGCGAAAAACTGCAACTGCCTTCCTCTGACGGTTGTTTTAATTGGAGGGCTCCTTGCTAGAACTGAAAGAAGTCTAAGTTGGTGGAATAAAATTTCTGAAACAACACGTTCTTATGTTTCTATGGAAGGTTGTATGGACGTGTTAGAATTAAGTTACCAACATTTGCCAGAGCATTTGAAGCCATGCTTTTTTTATTTTGGAGCATTTCTTGAAGATGCATCAATTCGTGTGAATAAGTTGACACTGCTATGGATCGTTGAAGGATTTGTGGTGAATTCCAACAAGGAGAACTTAGAAAACGTGGCAAAGGAGTACTTATGTGATCTAGTTGACAGAAGCCTTGTGATTGCTAACAAGAGAAGTTCCTACGGTGGGATAAAAAGTTGTCGGATTCATGATCTAGTGCATGAATTCTGTCAAGGAAAGGCTCAAAAGGAGAACTTTTTCCAATTAATGGACAAATATGAGGATTCTAATTCCTCAAATTCCACCGTACGTAATCCGTATCGCGCTTGCATCCATATTAAAGGGAAGTATCTCAATGATGCTACAAAAACATGTCCAAGTATGCACACTTTACTCTATAGTCCTAAATGGGGTTTTGATCGTCTTGAATGTCCTTTTGTTAGCAACTTGAAACTTGTTCAAGTGATGGATTTGGAAGAGTTAGAATGTTCAATCAGCGAGATAGCTTCACTAGTTCATCTGAGATGTATATCGACCTCATTTGGAGTCGTAGGCCCGGAGTCACCGTTTCCGTCTTCTATATCCAATCTCTGGAATCTGGAAATTCTGATTCTTACAGGAATTAGAGTATTTCAGTTAGAGTTGCCCGGAACTATTTGGAACATGAGAAGGCTTAGGCATGTGGATGTCGGTTGGTGCTACCTAAGTAGTTTGGGTGTCAAAAAGGGTGAAGCATACCCCCAAATGGTTAACTTAGAAAGCTTTTCATCACCATCTATCTCCTCAACAAAAGATTTGGAAGACCTTCTAAAACGGTTACCTTCTCTTAAAAAACTGGGCTTCCATTATTACGGATATTCGGATGACATGTTTCGTTATTTCTATGGATAACAAAAAGTGGACTTGCTTTTTCCTGAACTGGACTTTCCTAGTAAACTCGAGTCACTGAAAGTTTCCGCTATGATAAATCTAGCCGTGTTCAAATTTCCTTCAAATATTAAGAAAGTATCATTATCAGATTGCGGCCTAGACTGGAAAAATCTACCATTGATCAGTAAAATCCCCTGTCTTGAGGTTCTGAAGCTACTAGATTATGCCTTTGTTGGGGATGAATGGGACATGGAAGATACAGAATTTCCAAAGCTTAAGTTCTTGAAACTGCAGCATTTATACGTGGCTGAATGGATCGCGTATGGCTAGTCTTTTCCTAGCTTAGATGTACTTATCGTGAATAGGTGCGGTTGCTTGAATATACCACCCTGTTTTAGAGAGATGCTTACCTTGAAGAGGATTGAATTTTATGATTCACCCCAAGCTGCTACTTCAGTTGTTGAAATACAGGAATCGCAAAAAGACTTGGGAAACGAGGAGCTTCAAGTTATTGTTTCAGATCATGGTGTGTACCGCTAGTAGTAGGTAATGAAAAGCTAAACCGCGGTCTTCAAATTCTCATCCAGGTATTTCTCTTTTGATTTCTGCTGCCCCTCTGGCCATTGAATTGCAAGAAGACAGATGCATATTTTCTCATTTCTATTGCATCAGTTTTCACCACATAATTGCTATTAGATTTTTGGGGCGACAAGGTTTATTAACTCATGCAGATATCGGAATCTCATATCTGTATGTCCTCAAGAAAAACATCGATTTGGTTCTAAGCTAAACAAGGTTACATCACTATTTCCTGTGTTAGTATTAATTTCATTTGCGGCTGAACAAGGTTACATCACTATTTATACTAAAAACTTCACCATATTCATGTTATACAATGAATTAAATGAACGAATATACGTCACATAAGCCAAGTATTGAACCCTCTTCGAAAAACATAGCATCCTTAAATTTGTAAGAAATAGAATCCACACAATGAAATGAATGTCAAATATTTTCTTTTTCTGCAAATGATACTGATTTTTCCACAAAGGAAGACTTCAGAATCAGAACCTTTATTTTTGTTTGTGTTCTAAGCTAAAGCTATTTTAGCTTATTTTCAGATAATGTATGAGTCTGCGAGTCAAGTCGTGAATGATGCAGTTGGGAATATCCGTACTGTTGCTTCATTCTGTGCTGAAGAAAAGGTGATGGAAATGTACAAAATGAAGTGCAAAGGACCAATAAAAAGTGGAATGAGGCAAGGATTGATTAGTGGGATAGGCTTTGGTGTATCTTCAGCAATTTTACTTTTGGTCATAGCCCTCATTTAATTTATTATGCAGGAGCTCTGCTTGTCAAAAGTGGCAACATAACTTTCTCAGACGTATTCCTGAGTAAGCTGTTACGGTTTTGTTCAAAAAAAAAAAAAAATTTGATGCAAAATTACCAGTATAAAATTGGAGGCATAGCTCAATCGCACCAGATTCGAGCAAAGCTAAGAGCGGCATTGCATCCATATTTGATATTCTTGATCGAAAATCAATCATCGACCCTAGTGATGAATCAGGAATTACTCTTGTAGATGTGAAAGGAGAAATAAACATACAACATGTGAGGTTTAGATACCCTTCTAGGCCTGAGGTGTACATTTTTCAAGATCTCTGCCTAACCATTCATAGCAGAAAGGTGTGAACTTTATAACTTTTTAATCAGAGTTGTTTTGTTTCTTCTTCCTACTGCTGACAAGTTATATTGCAAAAACTGTTATAGATGGTAGCTTTAGTAGGAGAGAGTGGAAGTGGGAAATCAACAGTGATCTCATTGTTACAACGGTTTTATAATCCTGACGGCGGTCATATTACGCTTGATGGGGAAGAGAATACTATGACCTCTTCACATCACGATTTATTTCCATTCCAATCCCCCATTGAGTTCAACAATACCACAAATTCGTTTGCTGCTCCGCGAAGAAAGGCCAACAAATCATCGGAACTCCGCTTGATATACTTTCTAACGTGGAATTCCATCCGTTATGTGTCAAGAATCCCCCAACTGATGGATGATTTAGCACTTGTTCTTGAGCCTTGAGGGCACCAACCTGCCATTTGCCCTCTGTCTTTTGTTTCCTCTAAGAATTCAGTAGGAAGAATCGCAGCATCGCCAGAGACTAGATCGGGTCGAATGATCCACAAGAATGCTTGCTTGCTATTCGCAAGTCCCCATGCAAACTCCACTAGTTGCTCTGGTGACATGACTTGTTATGCTTCCAAAGTTAGCGTAAACGGCAGAATTCACCTCCTGTGAATCGAGACATTCAGGCTCTTCTTTTAATGATTTGATCCAAGAATGCTTAGGCTTTCATGATCAGTAACTTGATGTTCAAGTAATTGAAGAGGTCCAACACAATAGATTGATGGAACGACGGAGGAAAGTGCGTCGAGTACATCATGTTCGCATCGGCGGATCTACCCTTTAGCAAAGGGAGTCCGCGGACCCCGTTAAATATAAGAAAACTCTACATTTTATGTGTAGAAAAATATTTAAGATCCCATGAAAAATAAAATTTACTCTGAAAAAAAGTTACGGACCCCGCTGAATAATATTTCTGGATCCGCCACTGCATGTTCGAGTTCTTCAAATGTATTTAGAATGACTGCAGAAGCCTTACCAGCTCTATCGGTTTCTTGAATGATGAATTTTACCATGTACTCTTCCGGGTTCGTTCGTTGTCCTTACATTTTCTCTTTGTTGCTATTTTCTGTGAATCAATAGCCACTGGCAACAACATTCTCTGTCAATCTTTCGCTTCAGTTTTTTCCACAAATATTGAAGCTAGCTGTAGTGGGCGTGATGGTAACAACAAAAAGATTCCTCTTACTCTTTTTATATTTGTAAATTTTATTATCAGGTATGTTTTGGTTTGGTCACTTGATATGCACATTGCATGAAAAGCAGCTCTCACTTGATAATTGATATATATTATTATGGCAACATCTGTGTTGTTGGAATATATTTCTATGTATGTGTGTTGAGCAATGTTCTTTTGGCAGAAATGCATGCTAGAATACGGTATGAATCATCTTTGTCTCGGATGGATCCCCCGTGTTCAACAACAGTCCTACGTACTCTACTGTCGGTGCATCTCAAAGACCGAACTGGATCCTCTGCTTTTGGAGTCCGGCTTCTCCCCCAGCTTTTGGGAGCGTGGCCGGATCACGGCCACCCAATTTTTGTGTGTTCACTCTCCCTGATTGGAATGGAATGACGTGATCCGGCCATGTCCCCGGCTCGAGTAAAGCCGGGATTCTCAAAGCCGAGAATCGGACCTTGGACTTTGAGGAATTCAACAAACTTGTGGGTATTTGTAAATTTGTTGAATGTCTAGCTAGCTTATGTTCATTCATATTCATTCTCAAAATTAAACATAAGACCCTAAGGCTGTAAAATGCATGTTTATATATCGGCTATATTGAGAGTCACAAAAAGGTTAAAAATTAATGTTATTGTCCAGAAAATGTATAATATATCCTTAGATGTCACCTTTAATGAAGAAGAAAGAAGCTTACTAGCTATCAAGATATAGTCATAGGGAGGCATACAAGCAACAACAAAGCATTAAAAAGTCAATAGCAAATCCATTCCACTATAGTTGGACGTTAAAGCGTGGGATGAAGTTAAAAGATCGCTTCCAAATGACCAAAACGGGAGTAGGATTATTTTCATGACGCGTATTCATAATGTTGTTTTACAAGCCAAAAATGATTGTATCCTTCATCACCTACGTTTTCTGTCAGAGAAGGAAAGTTGGGAGTTGTTGTTAAGGAAGGCATTTCGTACGGAAGCTTGCCCACCAGATTTTTCAGAGGTTGGGAAGATGATTACAAAAAATTGCAACGGCCTTCCTTTGACAATTGTTTTAATTGGAGGCCTCCTTGCTAGTACCGAAATAAGTCTAAGTTGGTGGAATAAAATTTCTGAAACAACAGGTTCCTACGTTTCTACGGAAGGTTGTATGGACGTGTTAGAATTAAGTTATCAGCATTTACCAGAGCATCTGAAGCCATGCTTTCTCTATTTTGGAGCATTTCCTGAAGATGCATTAATTCGTGTGAATAAGTTGACGCTGCTATGGATCGCTGAAGGATTTGTGTTGAATTCCAACAAGGAAAACTTAGAAAACGTGGCAAAAGAGTACTTATGTGATCTAGTTGATAGAAGCCTTGTGACATGGGATCAAAAGTTGTCGGATTCAAGATCTAGTGCATGAGTTCTATCAAGGAAAGGCTCAAAATGAGAACTTTTTCCAATTAATGAGCGGATACGAGGCTTCCAAATCCTCAAGTTTCACCGTACGTAATCCGTATCGTGTATATATGCATGGGAAATATCTCAGTGACGCTATGAAAATATGTCCAAGTATCCACTCTCTACTTGATAGGCGTCTAACGATCGTGGATAGCGCCTAGCAACACGTCCACGACCCCCAATTAATTTTTCATTCATTCAATATCCGAATCGAGTGATTCCAAAGCCAAACATCATCTATTCAGTGAGTAGTATTTTTAGACTTGATAAGCTCCCGGTGAATATCTCCGGAACGAATCTGAAATTTACGCTAAAGTTTATTGTTTCAGCACATATTCTAAGTCCTCATTCCATGAATTTAGTTTATATCTCCAACAAGATTTGAGGAGTTCGGGAAGATCATCCTTCTCTATGGTTAGGAAGGGGAGAACGTAGAGCTAGCGAGAAAATGCATAAATAAATTCATCATTTACAAACATAACGTGTGATGTAATGGTTAATATAAAAAAATAAAATGAAATATCTCTAGATTCCGATAAAAATCTTAATGACATGTTTGTTACGCATGAATGAAATGTAAATGATTAAAACAATAGGAATGAAATGAAATAAATTTATTGCAATACTGCATATGGAATGTCAAAAAATAGAATGAAACAAATTATATAAAATGTGATACATCGAGTAATGAGTAGGGCATGATAGAGGATTAAGGATGTGTGGGATAGGGTATGGTATGATTCATAAGGTAAGATATGATGGAAGTGATGAGGTTAGGTAGCGTGGGGTGGTGGGTAAGGTAGGGTAGAATGGGGTGGTGGGTAGGGTAGCGTAGAGGTGAGTACGGTAGGGTGGGGTGGTGGATAAGGTAGGGTAGGGGTGAGGTGCTGGGTGGGGTAGGGAGGTTAAGGTAGTTGGTATGGTGCTGGGTAGGGTAGGGTAAGGTGGGTGGGTAGTCCTACCCCATCACCCCACTGCATCCTACCTCTCTACCCACCCTATCCACGTGTTTTGACGATTTTCATTTTATTCCATCCATTTTTGAAATGAATAAAAATGAACATTTTTCATTCTATTGGAATAAAATTTAATTATCTTCCATTATCTCATAATCATACACAAACATTTGAATGAAATAAAAAATACCTAACAAACACACTATAAAATAATTATTATTATTTTTTACTTTCGCACACCACGTAATTACTACCTACACAACATTAAAATAACAAAAACTTAAAAACTACACTTTACTCCCTAAAATTATACAAAACACTAAAATAAGTACTAATTAAATAAAACTACTACATACATACACATTTTCTTCTCCCACCACTTTAATTCAAAAACTCATTAACCTTCTTCCCCAAAAACCTCCCCATCGGCGGTTAAAAAAAAAAAAAAAAAAAAACAAAACTTAAAATTGAAAGATAAGAGAAGAGTAGAGGAAGAAGAAGGGAGAGTGGATTTCGAATTGTAGAAGAAAAGAAGAAGGAGAGAAGAATAATCAATTCAATCTATTCAAGGTATGTGAATTTTTGAAAATGTGTTTGAATGTTTGTGCATTTGTGTTTAAATGGAAGTGAATTTGTGTTTGATGTAATGGGTTTATATTGTATGTAATGGGCTAGTATTTGGATGTAATGGGTTATGTTTTTGGGTTGTATTTTGTTTTTCGGCCATTTTTCGGTTGGAAGGCCGGAGAAGATGATGAAACGAGGGGCGTCGGTGTGACCGGCGCCCGTGGTAGGTTTCAACGTCATCCACACCGGCGTCCCGACTGTGTGTGGGAAAATAAGTTTAGCCTCGAACGCTGGTATAAATAGCGTTGTAGTTGTTCTACTGGCGTCGATCGGGTGACATTTTAGAACATTGGCTTGGCAATTTGTTAGCTCTTAAACGTCAGTGGTGTGGACGTTGTATGGACCTATAAAACGCTGGTGCTAGTGACGTTCCAGATCGTTGCCATGCCAATGTTTTGCACCATAAACGTCACTGGTGGTAACGTTGTAAAGGCTTGTTCAACGTCAGTGCTGGTGACGTTTGAGGACAGATTAGGGTTTTGAGTTAGTTTAGAGGTTACATTGGTTAATTGATTACCATAATTTCATTAATAGGTTGTTTTATATAGGATATTTTGTGCCCCTATATGTTGTTGTTTTATGCCTTTTTTATAACTTGTTTATGGTTAGTCTCTTTTATGAATTTTTGTTTATCAAATTATTGTTAATGTTACATTGTATGAGGTTTATGTCTTATCCTTGAGCTTTGTTTATAAATGTCTACTTTCTTTGTTAGTTGATTTCTTCATTTGGTGACAATTTATTTTTGTATAATGTGTAGGAAATTATGATTAAGGCAGGTGTAAGTAAGGTATGCACGCGCTTTGAGATAGCGATGAAGGGTACATGATGGATCAAGGTCTTCTTTGAAGCACCTCGAAGCTCAAGTTCAGCCTAGTATTGTTTACGAACATACAAGTGTGCCATATAAAAAAATGAGTAAACGACTAAAGAATGTGCAAGCGAGAGATAGGACATGCGAATGAGCCAACCGAGGTTTGGTTTAGAGAGACATATGAGGTAGTTGAGACCACCGAGTCGGTTGAAACACAATTGGGAGTGGAGGCTCCTTCACTTATAGTTGAGACGATTGCGAGATGATAGTGTCAAGGCCAACATTGAGTTTGTTGAGACACGGTTGGGAGTGTAGGCTCCTTCACTACTGATTGATTCCGGTGTCGAGGCCACCATCGAGTCGGTGGAGATGGAGACAGAGGTGGGAGTGCAGCCTCCTACAGGATGATTGATCCGATTGCGATTCCGATCTTGTTGGGGCCACCACCGAATCGGTGGAGATGGAGACGAGAATCGGAGTGCGGCCTCCTTCAGGAGCGATTGATCGATTCTGATTCCAAGATCTTGTGGGGCCACCACCGAGTCGGTGGATATGAGACACAATCGGGAGTGCGACCTCCTTCGGGACGATTGATCCGATTGCAGATTCTAGTACTGCTTTGGTGCCATTACTGACAGCAGAGCCAATCGGCCGGGGCTACTATAGGTGAGGCATCGAGGTAATCTTTGGTGCAAGTATAGATGAGACATCCGGAAGTGCGGGGCACCGGCTGAGAGGCGAAGCGGTGAGTGTTTACAATATGGCGTTGATGATGGTGTGGTGGTAGACATCGATGTTCTATTGGGGAAGGATTGGAAGGAGCATGTTGGTTACGCGTTGTTGATTAAGAATGTATGTTTTTTTTTAGGTTTTATAATCTTATTACATATTTGTGAACTTATATTTTTCACATATCTAACTTTATATATAAACTCATTTGAACATGACCGAGGTATAATTGGATGTAAGCGTTACACATCTTCCTTGAAGATATGGAAGATTGATGCTGAGAATGTGACGAATTCAAGGCAAGGTGAGAGCTAACCCGTTGTACAATCTGGTACAATCTTCATATATCAAGCGAATCGTGTGGTAGTTTGTGCTTTTGTTGAGAGGTGGAATCCGGTAACAAACACTTTCCATTTGCCATTCGGTGAAATGACGATCACATTAGACGATGTCCGATATATCACAGGATTACCGGTTGATGGAATGGTCGTGAACTATGAATTTGCAAAAGAGGACAACCCAGTTACATTTGTTCACGAGCTGTTAGGGATTCCAATAGCAGACGTGACAAAGGAGTTAGAACATGTTGGTGGACTACGACTATCCAAAAGTTGGCTAAAGAACAGTCTTGCGGGTAAATGCGGTGTAAGAAGCATCAGGGTGAGGTATCGAGTTCCGGTCAGACTGCGCCGATATTACTGTGGATCAAGCTGTGCGCGGATATCTGTTGTATCTTCTTGCATGTACTTTGATGCAAGACCGTAGTGGGGATAAGATAAACATTAACTACCTTCATTTTCTACGGGATCTGGATAAGGTTGGTGATTGGGCTTGGGGTGCTGCCACACTGGCAATTCTTTACCGACAGCTATCGAAGGCCAGTAAGAACAGTACTGTTGGAATTTCTGGATACCTAATATTGTTGGAGGTAACACTTGTTTTTTACATTTTTTTTTTGTTTTTAGTGTTTATGTTTGAATGCTTAAAGAAATATTTTGTAATATGTGTTATGCAGGCATGAGTGTACAAACATTTTCCTTCATTGCGACCTCCACCAAACACGAAATTCATTGAAGGGGAGATGGTACGGACATTAAAGTGGAAAAATGTTACGGGAATTAATGACACTGTGGCATTGTCATCGTTAAGGCATACAAGAGAGGACTTGGACTTGATGGAGGCCCGAGAAGTAAGTTAACTAAATTTATCTTGTAGGTTGTAATTTGTCTGGTTCTGTTCAACTTACATTATCTTCTATTTTATAGGTTGTTTGGGATGCTTATCGGCAATTTAGAACGGTGCCTGAGAATGACGTCTGTTGGTTCTATGGGTGCATAAGGACATTGGACATTGAAGAGGTGTATCACCCAAACCGTGTCGTTCGTCAATTTGGCCATATTCAAGCTATCCCTCAGTCACCAATTCCTCCAAAGGCATCGAATCGAAGCGGGAAGGCGAAACAGTACAATGTCACTCATGAATCACGCGACGATGACTTTATCCATTTTGCAAATCATCTAGTCAATAAGGAACAAAGGATGGGAAAAGCTAGGTTTGATTGGGAATGCACATCTGAGTACATGACTTGGTATCGAGGTGTTGTCGTGCGTCGTTTGACGGTGTCGACAAAGAAAGCAACGAGATTCAAAAGAGGTATTTGAATATACAATCTATTTTGTTGTTTCCTTTTTCAATTTAATGAACGTTTTTATGTTTAACATGTAGGAGAATGAATGCAAGGGTAGAGTGATTGATGCGGTACGAGATGCGATTGGAAATGCTTCTAAAAAAAGCAAAAAGGATTTAGTGAAAGCGCTTCAGATGGCAGAAGAGTTCCTGACTACAGGTGCATGTACACAATGTTAGGTATAATGTCCGAAAGACAATTTTGTAATTGTTTTATTTAATAAATGAAATGATATTATTATTCATATTTATTATTCTCATATTCACCGATGTGACAATAGTATTTACACTACAGAAAACCCTAAAGTATATCGTTTATGTAATCACTTAACTCAGTGTATGAGATATACACGGGAAGATTGAGTTAGTGAAGATTTACTTAAAATACAATTAGCCCGTAGCGAAGTTAATCGAGAGTACCGGGTCTCTCCTTTAACGTGCTGTTAATTCGCCCAAAACACAATAGGTGTGATTGTCTTATCCGGACTTTCGGTTAAGAGAACCTAGTGGGGCATTTATATATGATAGATATATCATATAGGGCTGGACCGATTTGATTAGAGTTCACGATATAATTCCGTAATCGAAAAGTCTTATCGAATCAATCGATGATCATTGTCACGGATTTTATCTAACAAAACAAACAAGTAATAAAATTTATAAATCCGGTATACCCCAAGTGTAGGGATCGTAGCATAGCGATTAATACCGGAGTCGATCACAGGGAATCGGGGTATCTAGTTCATTAATTTTCCTATGGTTGTTACTACTAAAACGAAACTAAAAACGATAAAATAAGCTGGATAGAGGATTGTCAGTCCAAAGCCAGGAAGGATAAAAGCGAAAACGAAATCTAAACTATAAACTATAAAATAAACAGTAAACAAGAAAATGATCATGGCGATTAAACAATGAACAAACAATAATCCGGTATACCCCAAGTGTAGGGATCGTAGCATAGCGATTAATACCGGAGTCGATCACAGGGAATCGGGGTATCTAGTTCATTAATTTTCCTAAGGTTGTTACTACTAAAACGAAACTAAAAACGATAAAATAATCTGGACAGAGGATTGTCAGTCCAAAGCCAGGAAGGATAAAAGCGAAAACGAAATCTAAACTATAAACTATAAAATAAACAGTAAACAAGAAGATGATCATGGCGATTAAACAATGAACAAACAATAATCCACCGTTCCCGCAACCCTCTATTTCCTCTCTAAAGTTATCTCATGATGATTTAATTAAAGATGTGGTTCACCTCTCATAAGTATGAATTCCTACTCTCGTAGATAACTCGCCTGTCAATCTCTCATCTCTCGATCGTAAAGATTGACGCTAACAAAACAAGGTGTAAGATCTCTCAATCTAGCAACCTAGAAATCTAACCTATCAACTCTCGTTATGTCAAGGTTAAAAATCCCATCTTTCCTATGGTGATCTAAGGTTTACACCGACTCTCATCATACGGTAAACATCAACAACAATTCATCTTTCGATATTGATTGCATAGCACATAAGCATAGGAAAAATACAACTTTAATCAAATTCCCAAAACAAATCTAGATTGAAAATAAAGAACCTGCTGAAACGGATTCACATAGTTTGAACAATTGCTCAGCCTCCAAGCATTCAGCATAAAACAGCAAAACGAAATAAAAAGCGAATATAAAACAAGAAAAATCGCTACCCCAGCCTCTCACAAGAAGTGGCCGCGCTAGGTTTTCTCCTAATGATTGTGTATCAATAGGTCTCAATAATGTATGTCTTAGGGTTGAAATCGCGCTGCTATTTATAGGGAAAGTAAGTCGGTTTTCAGCATGTCGGCCGTGGACGCCCGTCCGCTCCTCTGGACGCTCGTCCATTCTTCTGGACTTGCTTCAGACGCCCATCCACTCCAGCGTCCAAACTCTCTGAATCATATTTCCTCTCCTGGACGCTCGTTCACTATTCCGGACGCCCGTCCAGCCTGGACGCTAGTTCAAGATTCTGGACGCTAGTCCAGTCCCTTTTTCTTCCAAATTCATCTCGATCTTCATTCCAACTTCATCTCTATCTCTTTCCTTCCGTGCAAATCATCACTTGAACATCTTTTAAGCTCCTTTCACCTCATGCAAGCGTACCTACATCACGATAAAAACATGCAAAATGTAACATCTTACATCTAAAGATATTTATCCAATAAAATCACATAATTAGCTCGATTTCGCACTTTAATACTTCTAAAACTCATTTGCTCAATATTTCAATATAAAGCTCGATTTCTATGAGAAACATACGAATATGGAGAGAATTGTTACAAAATATATCCTTATAAAATGTATAAAATCACCATTAACAATCATATTTATGGATATATCTTAATCCTGAGGTGATCACAGTCAACTGCTTGAATCAGTATGAGGTTTGACTTGACGGTTAAGGATTACACTAAGTCGTGATCCGAATTACCCCATCTTGGCATTGTCTTTGGATTGAGTGAGTAGTACGTGTTATCACAGATACGGAATCCATTCCTTCCATTTATGGAAGTAGATAAACGATTCCACTTATTTGTTAATCCTAGAAACCGATCGATCCATGGAGTTCATATTACATCGATTAGCTACCCGGTGAGTTGTATGAATTAATTGATCACTAGAGGTTAATGGTAAATAAGGATAAGAGGTTCTAAAAGGGTTAACGGTAACTTCCCGATTTAGAATGAGCGATCTATGGAGGATTAATCCATATGTAATGATTATATCAATGAGCGCTTATTATTATTCTCGTGAGGAGATAAATATAATCTTATAATCGGAGGAGTGCGATCACGGGATTATGGTGGCATATTCTGTGATTGATTTATCGAATATAATTATTACATTTCGTAAGATAATTATTTATTTTATTTATCGGAGCATTGATTATTAGTCCATGGTCCCCGACGTGCCTCCAATATAGCATAGCTATTCTCGGACGTCGAATCCTAATAATATTAATTTAGTTCTTATTAGAATTTAATTAAAAAGATATGTGAATTAATTGTTTAGTGGACTATTAAATTAGTTGGGCTAAATAATTGAATATGTGAAAAAGGCATTTTTCATAATCTTGGCCAAAGTGTGTGAAATGCGTGGAAGCCCTTAATACCTAGGGTTTAAGGTGGCGCAATTTCTAGATGATTATTTGTTGGGAAATTAGTTTTCTTGATAAATAATAAAATATGTGCACAAAATATTTATTGAATAAATATTTATGGTAAAAAATAAAGATAAATATTATTCTAGATTTGTTCTAGAATATTATGAGATTATCTTTTATTTATTGGATTTATTTATTTGTAAAATAAAATCCTTGGAGGACAATGATTACTCTCCTATATAAAGAGAGTTCTCCCAAGCCTAAACTACACACTAATAATTTCGACTTCACCTCTTAGAGAGGAGAAGGAAAATTTCGGCCAAGGGGAATAAGGAGGAAAATCTTGGAGGTTTTCCGGGTAGCATATCGGAAGGATTCAAGACGAGGATTTCCTTCCACCGGGAGTTGCTTGGATCACACGTACTGAAGATCGTGGTGCTCTTCACATCTTCGTTTGTTCTTCCTATTGCGCTTCTTCTACTTGGATTTTGAGATCCAAGAGGTATGTTCTACAACCCCCTTGTAGATGTAGATCTAGTTATTTTATTACGAGTAATTTATAGATCTAGATCCTTAAATCGCTTCCGTTGCAGATGATATTGCTAACACACAAGATGTTGAAGATGATGGTGTGGAAGCACAAGAATCTAGTCAGATACAAGCTGAAAGACCAAAGAAGCGTTCGAGGGCCGCAAAAAAGACTTAGTTGTCTTATAACATTGACACATTTATAACTTTGACACGTTTATTACTTTCATAAGTTTAATGTTTGGGTTGTTTAAAATCGTGTTTATATTTAGTATTTGGATTTTGTAGACTACATTGGCTTTGGTTTGGTTTGTATTTTTATTCCCCGTTGAATTCCTATTTGTTTGTATGCGATTTGGGTTATTTGGCCTTTGATATTTGAATTGGTGTCACTTGAATTGGTGTGATCTATGGGCTTTTGCTATTTGAATTGGGGTGAGTTGGTATTTTCAGAAACGTCAGCTACATGGGCGTTGATAATACACAATGAACGTTGGTATGGCTGGCGTTTTGATGAAACCTAATGGGTATGACTCTGTTGTAGGAATTCTTTGAAACGTCAGTCATATTGACGTTCCACATGCCATATGAACGTCATTATTGCTGACGTTTTAAGGATTTTTAGATACAGAGAGTTTGATGATTTTGGGGCTTCAAACGTCATCACAAACGACGTTTATAACTCAATAAAAACGTCACTCGGGTGGACGTTTCAAGGTTTTTTTTGTACAGAGTATGTTGTTGTATGGGCTTAAAACGTCAACCGGAGGGACGTTTCTAACTCATAGGAACATTAACCAAGCCGACGTTCTGTGTCCCAGAATCAACATTGTTCCCTTTCTTAACAAACAATCATACCTCAAAATTAAACCAATAATCACACATCACACATTTTGGAAATACAACATTGGAATTTACAATGAAATATCACACATAGGAATTTACAATATAGATCATTGTGCATCATGCCAAAATACATTAAACTAGTTCAACATATTGCATATGAATTTACAAAACCATGTTCCATCCTACACCCCGCCCAGTCAGATAGATTGTCCAAATCAATATGATCCCCCATCCAATGATCCTTGACCACATCATGCCATAAATCGATCCTATGTTGATATTTCTCATACCATTCATTTGCTTCCAACATCCGAGCCTTATGCCAATTTACGCTCACTCTAGGAAGTGGACAAGTATCTTTCATAATCAAACGAACAAAATGGATGCCCTTGGACAACCCCATCCATATATGGCGAGCGGGCCAAACCGAAGGTTTTTTCATACTAGGAAAGAATGTTTGGTTTCCATGCGAGACAGACAATATGCTTGCGGACAAACCATATGCATTGCACACAACCCAACCAAGGTGACTGTCAAAATACTTTTCCACTCCGCATGATCCTTTTTCATGACAAACACAATCCATGCATTTTTCGTAGATCTATTCTTTTCCGCCAAATACTGCAATATAATGATCCCTGTCCGTCATCAATTCATGATGCAGTGTTTTTCTCACCAATGGCCAGTCGTTTTCAGTAAGACCTATTGCACGCGTGTATTACTCTAAACCCGCAATTTCCATCACCCTCTACATCAATCATAGACGTAATGTGCTCATGAACATTTGGTGGAAACTCTTTAAGATACCTGTTTCCGACGGTAGAAGATACTTTACACTCAAACTTTGGAACCTTTGGCATTCTACCTTTGGATGCCGCTCGAGTCATTGGGGTTTTTTTCTTTTTGACATTAGAATCACCTTGATATGCAGGTGGAGTTGGGGCGGAAGAAACACCTTCAGACGCTATTGCGGCATTCACACTCGATAATTCTTTCTCAACGTGTTCAAACTTGCTCATCTCTCTCTTAGTTGAGGAGTCCTCAACTAATTTCCTCTTGTTTCCGGAACCCTTAGGGCGGCCACGACCCATGGTTTTTGTTTTTGGCTCTTGCAAAACCGTATTATCCGGTTGACAAATGTCACGTATCTTCACGATCAACCGTTGTCTCTCCCAAACATCTGCCATCTTCAACTTTTCTTCTAAGGCATTGAAGCGGCACATAGTCTAACTCGGATTCATTTGGAGGTGGCCTTTGATATCTAGGGTCTTCCAATGAATATCGATCGATCGATAAAGGATGCATCCTGGCTTCTTCTTAAATCTAGTCATCTCATGTCTACACGGCAATCCATGTGTTTTTTGAATAGTACATCGGCACTCCTTATTCAACGATCGCTATCATTGGTTTTTTCCAACTCAAGATACAACAAGCCCAATGCATATATAGATACACGATGTTTAAGCTCTTTAAACAACACAACATCTTTAAATTTTTGGCTCCATGAAAAGAGCGTCTCGAATGACTTTTTGATGTTTTTGATCTCTTGATCGATCAAGCAAAGGTCGGCTTCCCACTCTGCAACCAAGTCCCCAAGCCCAGTTTTTAGCCAGTTTTTAAATACTGAATGCATTCCCTCGACTCTCGAGGTTGATGTGTTTCCCAGATGAAAAACAGAGTTGGTCCATGCGGATACGAATGCCTCCTTATGTGCATTCAACCATGTACAAGAGACATAACTCATGGCGTCTTCACTAAAAATCTTTTTACACTCTTCCAATCTCTCATTCAACTCATCTTCTGATTCTGATTTAACAACCTCTGTCCAAGCAGTCATCAAATCTTACCAAACTTCGCTCGTAGTCTTCGTCTTCAGATTCACCACAAGACCTTTCTCTATATGCCACCTGCATATCAAGTTCTTTGCTTTTGGATAAACCACCCGTAAAGCGTTCATTAATGCTTCTTCTCTATCTCGTCACGATACAACATGTTTGATCACTTTTCTCACCAATTGCTTTCGAAGCATAGTCAAAGCCACGTGTAGTTCTCTTCCCTCTCCAAACAAAGTAGAGCAAATCTTATCGAAAATGTCATATCCGTACATAACGCCAACAATTTGCAAGAGGGCATCTTGTACTTGTTCGTCTTGTATGTACAATCCATAAGCATCACGGTAGGAAAGCACCTTGCAAGGGACAAGCTTTCATTAAAGGCCCAAAAAACATCCTTCACTACATTTCCTTCGTCATGCCTACATTCTTACAGCGTGGCCTTTTCTAGTGCTAAAACCGAGTCCTTAACCGGCGATTGTATCGGGTCAAATCAGTAGTGCTAGTATGGTGAGTCGAGTATCGTATCCTCGAGGAACTTTGTAATTCTTCTAAGTGTGGTTAAACACCAAAGAGCATTATTAACTCAATCTAAATCTCAGTTTTATAATACAGATAACTACTATTTTACTTAACATAAAATAAATGCGTAAATTAAAATTTATTCTAATATAATATATATAGATATATAAATATATATAGATGTGCATAAGTTGCAAAGTATATATATATATATAAATATATAGATGCCAAATATATTATTAGAGAACTAGCCAAAGTTTATATAATTGATTTATACGATCTTTTCGATTGAATGGAATGTGCTCGATCTTTAGAGTTCAATTGAGTAAATGAAACGGTGCACTCTAAGGTTAACAATTCGTCCTCACATAGTGTGTGAAATTGTCATATGTCCATTGTCATCGATCCAAAGTCCACAATCTATTACGGTTTTTACGAGCGAGTCCCGAGTGCGATTCTACCTTTAAATAAAAGAGTCATTCCGTTCGTCAAGCGGTCAATTTTATTTAAAGGCTCCGGTTGTCAAGGCGGGCGATTCAACTTTCGGTTTAAGTTTCAATTAAAGCGATGAATTTAACATTATTACGATCTTGAGTACAAATTTTAATAAGATTCATCTTTTAGGACAAATCGCCCGGGTAGGAAAGCGGGTTCCGTTGTCACGTTTTCACTCGGCCAATTTTACCCTCCGGTTTTTCTATTAACGAGTTCATAACTTAATTACGAGGTGTCAATTCATAATTAGATTATGAATTCTTTCAAGTCAAACTTTATCAATAGGAAAGATTCAATTAACTCAATTTTATTCAATTTTACTTAGACAACATTCCTTTGCGAAAAGATCGAAATAAAAGCGATTACATAACTTTGGCTAGTTATTAGATTTAGCCTACTAACATTATACGAAAGATAAAAAGACAAAACAAACATAAATACTTTAGGAATTTTACCCGATTACAACGATTGAATCGAAGTTTGTATTCTTCCGGATGCTACAACAACTTCAACAACATTGATCTTTCGATAATTTCTCGAGCATTATAACGATACTACTTTATTTATGGCATAAGGCCTATATATATACATACTACTACTACTAAAAAGAGGTGAAGAAATTATATTTGGTACCCCCTTTTTATGTGCATAAGTTTCGCTTCTATTTATAGGCATATTTTTCCCAAGCCGGATCGATCCGAGAAAGGGCGGATCGATCCGGGAATAAAAATCTTATCCAGGATTATTCTCTGCAGGGCCACATCTTTGGGTAATCATGATGTTTCCTCGGATCGATCCGAAGTAAATCCGGATCGATCCGGATAGATTTTTTCCAATCTTAATCGAAACTTGATAAAATCATAACTTGAGCTCTGGATCTCCAAATGACATAATTCAAGATGCGTTGGAAAGCCCTTGAGGAGATCTATAACTTCCATGAAGACTTCTTTTTCAGAAAATGCCTTTTTTGCTGGGCCATTTGTTCGTCGAAAATATAACGATCTGGCGTCACGAACCATTGATCCACTTGAACTTTAAGTCTCGTGCAGACTTCCTTTATTCCTTCAAAAGATATGATTTTACTCCACAAAATGTCATCACTCAGGGTCTTGGTTTACCTAAGGTGCAGTAAAATACCAAAAATACCCACGTGAATCGACACGACACTCCGGTTATTAACCCGGTACAAAATTTATAACTTTTATCATTTTTACTAGATTTTTATAGTATTTAGATTTATTCATAGCTATTAATATTTTATAAGATTATACTGTTATAATTACTTATATTTTATATAAAAATAGTCGATAACGTATATAAAACATCGTAATTTTTATCATATAAATGTTACACATCAACTACTCCCCACTTAGCTCTTTGATCGTCCTAAAGCAAAATAAGCGTAATATATAAAAATTACGATAAAAATAATATAAGTGGTAGATAAAATTTTAAATTAGTAAAATATCATTTCAATATTATAAACATATTAATTATATCTTTCTTAGAAATTAATAAGATAAAAGTGTAGATAACTTTGATAAATTATTTATCAACTATTATTCAAATGAAATTTCACAAAATCTACTCAATAAATATAATTAAAATTCTAGAATTATTTTCCTATCTCAACTTATATGAAATATTTGGAATCAAAGACTAAGTCAAGTAATTGACAAGATGGCTAATACTTTTAGGATAGGACATTGGTTAATCGAAAAGATAGAAAAAAAAAAAAAAGAGAAAGAAGCAAAGTAAATGCGTACTTACACCTTCATGTTTGATCAAAAGCAGTTTTGATTAATAATATCTCATTTTCCAACTATTTTTGATTTTTCTCTTTTTTTCAATATTAAGAACTAAAAGCGTGAATGTGTGTAGAAAATCAAATTTACAAGCATTGCTTCATCAAGATTGATCGGAGTAATACTCTTTCGATCTAAAATTACGAGTCGGTTTCTTAAACTCGTAATCATTCTTGAGATCTTATGATTCGAATTTTTATCGGGAGCTTTATACATCATAGTGATATATAGGGCGTTTTAGATAACACCTCATCGCACTCAAATCATTGGAAGCTACTACCGATATATACATCGATCAAAGATAAGGAAGATACACAGTATTCGATTAATTCTCTGTAAATATGGTGCTTCGTTCTTATATATATCCTTTTTTTTTTTTCTTTTTTTTTTTTTTTTTTTTTTCACCTCACCTCAAGATACACCATCCTTAGCTTCGTGCTATCATCTCCTTTCATAAAATGCATTACAAACTCGTGGGATTTTTAGGAAATGTAGACCAAAATAAGCCAATGGTCGGTTATGATCAAAAAAATGGCTATATCGAGTGAGGTCTTGATCACTCTAATCAAGGTTGAGGTAATTTTTTATGGTGTCAAAAATCTCATCATTCCTAATCCGATTCCATATTCATATTTCGTTTTACAAAGAAAATTTTTCTAAAAAAAATTCATTATAAATATAAGTATATTTGCTAAAATTTCATAAGAAACTTACTTGATAATATTTATGTATAGTTACATATACTTAAAATCTTATAAAGATCTAAAATTGACATATATAATATACTTATAATATATCTAATTTATTTTACTTAATTAAAATCTATTCTTACCAATTTATATTGTTTTTATTCATACTAATTATATACTATCTAATTATTTTGTTCCAAGAAAAATTAAACTAAGTATTGAGCAATGAAGTATAAATTTATATAAGAAAATTTTAATTTTTATTTACTAACTTACTTCCACTCACAACTACGAAATGACATCGTCCGATGTTTTAGTGAGTAAATAAAAAGTAGTTTGCAAATAAAATTAAAATTTTATATGATTTTGATTATTATTTATTATTTTTAGCAACCGTATATTATTTTGATTAAAGAAAATGACATATATATTAAACACTATTACAAACTATAAATAAAAGTAACAAACAACAACAAACGATTAAACAACTAATTTAAACAACTACCAACTTAACAACATAACTTCTGGCGATTATCAAACCGTAGATGAACATCCGGGAGTATCCACGGAAGTAATCCTAGCGAGAATCACGAGATGGAAAAATCTAAATCGTAGCAAATTCAGGCACGTGATTGATTGGATACAAAGGTGAGAGATAACCAGGCAAATGGTAGCGGTTTTCCTCTATTACGTCTTTCTCTTTGCAAAATTAATTGCAGTCTTAAAAATCAAAACTCCCCAATCAATGTATGCTCCCCGGTTAATGCATATAACAGCTGACATCTCATCATCCGTAACCCCATAAAAATCTACAGTTGGATAGATCCGAGAATTAATGAAGCGTTTTCCACGCCTTAAATGAGGGGTAAAGCGAGTTGAGGAATCATAGTTATGATCAAACAACGGAAACACAATCGAAAAGGCTTTTCTGCGAGACGATTTACAACATTATACGCATCCCCAAGTTCCCAAAGAAACTCGAAGTGTGGGTTTCGATCAAAAGTACATGGTGGAATTTGATAGATTTGATTTATGATGGTGGTGAAAATGAAATAACGATTCCCTAAGCGTAATAAGTTGAGATGAGGCTACTGTCGTTATCTCGGTGAGAGGCGCAAAGAAATCTCTAACAATCGAAATGTTTATTCGACCTCTGGGAGTCTTATCAACTTTTTCCACCCGCAACCTCGGATTAGATTACGTCCCCATTGATCAATTTTTTGAGTTGTTTAAGCCTTTCTCCATCGAATAGAGAGAGCGGACGAAATTTAGATGTCTCGGGACGTTATTATGAAAACAAGAGGCATGCTTCGGGAACCACACCATCGGGCGTATGTGGTTCGTAACTATTAACCGAGGAGAGAGCGGTTAGACATTTCGACAAAGAGATTTAAACTAAGCTAGATAGAAGGAAAGAAAGAATGAGCAAAGTTCAAGGTCTGCTGCTCTTTCCTTTTATAGAAATAAATCTATCAAGCAAAAGTAGAAAAAATCTTTTTCTGCGCGTTTTGTACTTGCCGGATCGATCCGAGAAAGGGCGGATCGATCCGACCTCGAACTAATAATCTTGTCAGTCGGTACTCTCGGTCGGATCGATCCGGTAAAGGCGGATCGATCCGGAACACTCTCCGCTCACGCAGACGAGTTGATTTTGCTTGTAAAATGTCTAGATTTTTCTAGGGGACAAGTTTTCTTCCTATTTTTTTTTTTCATTTTCATTGTGTTATAACGATAAATTTTACTACACGATCGTAATACCAAAATATGTAACGAAAACATGAAGATCGTATTAAAAATAAAATCCAACCAAAATCAAAATAACCTAAAATTTTACTTAAAACGAAATTGTCACGAAAAATAAAATGTTTCAATGTCAAAAATCATGGAATGTTTAAAAATCACTCCTCTTCATCACTCATTTCGACGTGGCTTGAACTTGGCATAGCTTGAGAGCGGGTCGATTCTTGGGATGGATCTTGAAAATAAGTTGACATCCGCACCGAACTATCTAGTCCCATCGAGCTCATCTCTCTCGTGATATCGGAAAAAGTGCTTCCCCATCTCGCCGTGGTATGGCCAAATGATCGAGATCCAGTCCATTCGATGTCGCATTTGCCGTAGTACTGCCGAAAAATCTCCTACACCACTAGTTTGAAATCCAAAAGAATGTGGCATTTGTTGGAAGTGCGAGTGAGGTGGCATCGGTGGAATGAAATCGGGCAAGGTATAAGGTGGGTTTGGCATTGCGGAATATCCATCTCGGCATAGGTAGGGTTTTGCGGTATATTCATTTGATATAAACCTCGTATGCCTTGGCGTAAATCTTGAGACCATAATTTATTCCTTTCCAAAAAAGCGACCATATTGGCATTAGCACGATGAACATCATAGGCCATGGATTGAAACATGTCGTAAGTGATGGTATTCGGAAATTGAGTTTGAGTTTATTTGGATGAAGGAGGGACAGAGTGGATGGAGTAAGGTGAGGTCGTTGACGGTTAGGGTCCAAAAGTTTATTCTTCCCGCCGGCCTAAGTGGTAAACTAGGACTATAAGTGTGTCATCCACCATCATCAAATTATCATTTTGGGAGCTCGGGAACTCTATCGACGACACAAGGAAGAAATAAAACACGGAAAAGGCATGTGGATTGCTGGTACAGCGATCGAGGGCAAATTCCTTGGCCTTCTACACATTACTCTCGCCTATATCCACTGGTACATCATTAACTATAGCCCAAGCAATACACAAATCCTCTTTACCAAAAGATGTAAAATGCCGAGTCGGGTAAAAGTGTGGTGATAAAACGTTTAATGGCTTTCATATCCCGGATACATTTCCCATAGGAAAACTGTTTTCATGCCAGGCACGGTGGGATCTAACTCATTCAGGCTACCGCAACAATATGATCAAAGTCTGTTTGGCTCATCCAAATTCCAAAGCGTATAATAATCCTCATTCTCCGGTATATCAGAATACCATAAATAGCATTAATAATGTGAGAGTAAGCGGCACTATCCTAGTTCTCGAAGTTGTGAGAGGTTAACTCACCTTCATCCGTAGCATTATGAGTTGCTACCAGAGAATTAAATTCAGCTACTAAGGTGGTGTTAATTTCTCCCGACCTTAAAGCGGCTAATTCCATCCAATGCCTCCTTTCAAAAATATCTTTTACCTCCTTCCCAAATCTTTGAAGTCTAAGCCCTCTCTATTGCAACTAAACACTTTGTCCAAATTTATTTTTCAATGCTTTCTTATTTGCAAGTGACGCAGTTCTTTCAAAACTAGCGCCAATTCTTCTTACATTAAAGGCCTAGTTTTATAACTGGAATTTGGGTAGGATATGCGGTTTGCGTTTTTACTAGCTTCGATGATTCGGCCATTCTACGATAATGACAAAATAACAAACAACACAGAACAACAAAAGCGACACAAAACAACAGTACAAATGTGAGTGACAAAGCAGTTGAAAATAAAATTGCATAAAATAAAAAAGCGAAATTAAGAAAATAAGTGACTACAATGTTACCTTACAAAGCTTAAAAGGTTGAAATTTGGCGGAAAAGATGGAAATTTCGCGGAATAAAAGTTGAAGCTTCTCTTGAAAAATTCTTCAATTTAGATGAAAATTTGAAGAGAGTAGAGGCAAATTAGAGAAGTTTAAGAGTTGGGGTAATTTAATGGTGATCTTTGTGTGATGATTTGAAGAAAAATATTCGAGTTGGGGAAGAGGAGGGGCGGTAATTTGTTGAGAAAAGAAAGAAGAAGAAGAAGAAGAGACCCCGTCCCTTTTTAGGTTTTTTCGAGTTCGGATCGATCGGGGTTAGGTCGGATCGATCCGACCACTTTTTTTTTTTTTTTTTTTTATTTTTAAAACTTAATAAAACTTCTACAAAAATAAAAAAACTTTTTATAAAAACTTTATAAAACTTTTAAGTAATTTCATAAAGATCTATTTATAAAATTTTCAAAAGTTATATAAAAATTTTATAAATATTACAAAATTCACGAGGTCCTAATTCCAATACTTCTAAATCTTCCAGAGTTACGATGTAACGTTCTATCAACCTAACCTTAAGAAATGAGGCGTCGAATTTTCCTTTGATCTCCATCGGGATTTTCGGATAACCACCTAATCGTTTCTTCTTAACAACATTCAAACACTCATCCAGGATTTGGTTGTGCTTTCCTACATTTCCCTTCATGCTCACTTTTTCCACAGCTTCTACACCTTCTTAAAAACTTTGCCCTTCTCTTTATCGAACTTCTCGATTTTCCATTACATTTTTCTTTCAGTCTGATCTCTCTCAACAATTGCTTGTTTTTCTCAAAAACTGAAGCTTCTATTTTAAACGCGACATCTTTATCCAAGCCTAATTTCAAAAGCAACATAAAAATTCCTATTCTATCTAGAAAAGACATCCAGTTCTTTTACGTCTATCCGGTAAAAGACGAAACTACTTTAAACATAAATAAAACACATAAAAGTAGAGTAAAGATAGATAGCACTGGTATTTGGTGAGTTTTAACTCTCTCCGCTTTTGAGTTTCTTGATTTCTCTGCTTTTCACTTTGTCGGAGGATCGATTAGTAGCATTATTTCTTCTTCAAAGTCATGGTTCCTTCTCCTTCCACAAATAACTTTACTCTATGGCCATTGGCTATAAAAGTTGTATTTCCATCGATTAGTTCAACGACTCAGATTTGTAAACTCGTTACTTTAAATGGACTGTCCATCTTGATTTAAGCTTTCTGGAAATAACTTTAAACGTGAATTGTACAAGAGCACTCGATCACCTACATGGAACTCACGACTATAGATTCTCTTATCGTGAAAAGATTTCGTCATGTTCTTGTAGATTCGGCGTTTTCATAAGAATCGAGACGGAATTCTTCTAGTTACATCAATTGAAGCAATCTATGATCACCGGCTGACCTTAGGATCGAAATTCAAAAATTTAATAGCCCGAGAAGGCTCGGTGTTCTAACTCAACCCTGGAGATGACAAGACTTACCAAAAACTAACTTATAGGAGAACAACCAATTGGTGTTTTAAAAGTCGTTTCTATATGCCCATAATGCGTAAATCTAGTTTAAGCGCTTGCTTTTTTCGATTTGAATCCACCTGTCTTTTCTACAATTCTTTTGATCTCTCTATTAGACACCTCTGCCCGACCACTTTGGTTTTGGATGATGATAGGCGTTCTAACTTATGCGTTACACCATATTTTTCAATTATCTTGGTAAATGGTCTATTACAAAAGTGTGAACCTCTATCACTAATGATAGCCCTCGGAATGCCATAACGTGTAAATATATTCTTTTAAGGAATCGTATGACAACTTTGGTATCATTAGTGGGAAGAGCTTAAACTTTCTACCCATTTCGAAACATAATCTACCATTACTAGAATAAATCTTTTTCCAAAGATATAGGAAATGGTCCCATGAAATCTATACCCCAAACATCAAATAACTCACATTCTAAAATAGGTTGCATAGGCATTTCATGTTTTTAGATACATTCCCCATTTTTGACAAGATTCACGATTTGACATACTTATAAGCATCTACATATAGCGCGAGGCCAATAAAAACCACATTGTAAAACTTTAAAAGCAGTTTTCCAACCTCCATGATGACCTCTCGCCTCACGATCATGACAAAATGATAAAATACTTAAAATTTCATTATCAGGCACACACTTTTCGATTATCCCATCCGAACATTTACGGAAAAGGTCCTGGTTCCTCCCAAGTAATAAAATTTTAAGTCATAAAAGAATTTCTTCTTCTCACGCCAAGTCCAATGAGACGGAATATAATCACAAAGTTAAGTAATTAATGATATCTCCAAACCAGGTGACATTTCCTTAGAAGGAATTCTATTCTTTAATAATTGCATGGTTGAAGGAGTATCTATTTTAAAAGTTGTTCATCAGAAATGAATCTTTAATTTCTATTCCCTTTTCTCCATCATTTTCCATTCTACTTAGATGATCCGCTACTACATTCTCACTTCCCTTTTATCTTTAATTTCAATATCAAACTCTCAAGTAAGAGAATCCATCTAAGAAGACGTGGTTTCGCATCTTTCTTACTCAGTAAATACTTCAAAGCTGAATGGTCTGTATAAATTATTACCTTAGAACCAACAATATACGATCTAAACTTATCTAAGGCAAAAATTACAATAGCAGTTCTTTTCAGTAGTTGTATAGTTCGGTTTGAGTTGCATTTAACGTATGAGATGCATAGTAAATAGCTTTGAGAATTTTGTTATATCTTTGTCCTAAAAGCTGCTCCTACGGCTAAATCACTTTGGCATCACACATAATCTCAAACGGTAAATTCCAATCTGGTGCTATTAGCAGTGCGAGAGTTAATCTCGCTTTTAAGGTCTGAAAAGCTTCCTTACATTTACTATCGAAGTTAAAAGGTACTTCCTTTTCAAGCAAATGACTTAGAGGTTTCGCTATCTTTGAAAAATCTGCAATAAATCTCCTATAAAATCCTGCATGTCCAAGAAATCCTCTTAGAGTCCTTAGATTAACTGGTGGTGGTAATTTTTCAATTACTTCAACCTTAGCTTTATCAACTTCAATTCCTATTTCAGAGATTCGATGGCCTAGAACAATTCCTTCTGATACCATTAAATGACATTTTTCCCAGTTTAAAATTAAATTGGTATCCTCGCAGCGTTGTAACACTCTTTCTAAGTGCGATAAACATTTACCAAAAGAATCTCCGTAAACACTAAAGTCGTCCATAAAAATTTCCAAGAATTTCTCAACCATATCGGAAAATATAGCCATCATGCATCTTTGAAGCGATTTGGAGCATTACATAAACCAAACGGCATTCTTTTATACGCAAAAGTTCCATAAGGACAAGTGAAAGTAGTCTTCTCCCTATCTCCTGCTGCAATGAAAATCTGTAAATAACCTGAATAACCATCTAAGAAGCAGTAATATTTATGACCACTTAACCGTTCCAACATTTGAACTATGAATGGAAGTGGATGATGATCTTTCTTAGTATGATCATTTAGTTTCCTAAAATCAATGCACATTCGATAACCTGTAATTTCTCTTGTTGGAATCCATTCATTTCTATCATTTTCTTTCACTGTGAAACTTCCTTTCTTTGGTACCACTTGAGTTGGACTTACCCATTCACTATCTGATATGGGAAAAATTATTCCCATCTCTAATAGCTTAATGACCTCTTTCTTAACAATTAAGCTGCAAATTTGGGTTGAGGCGGCGTTGTGGTTGAATACAAGGCTTAGCATCTTCCTTCGTAATTATCTTATGAACGCATAAATCTCGGGCTAATACCTCGAATATCAGCAACTGTCCATCCAAAAGCTTTCTTATGCTTTTTCAACATTCTAAGTAATTGATCTTCTTGTTGCTCAGTTAAAGTTGATGAAATAATAATCGGTAATAGATTATCAGTTTCAAGAAAAGCATATTTCAGATTTAAAGGTAATGGTTTCAAGTCCAGTTCTTTGGCGGATCTTATTGACGATTTAAGAAGCCGGTCCTTCTAGTTCTAATTCCAAGTACTTATGCCATGGTGGTTTAAAGGTAAAACTTTTCGTATCTAAAGAAAGAATTATCTCTTTCATTTCAATGTCTTCCTCATCTTCTTTATAGATAGACATGAGTTAAGCATTCTTCTAATCTGTCTTCAAAAGTTGGTAATCGATTATCATAGACAGAATGAATATCTTCATAAAAGAACATGATTACGATGATGCATGATTCATAGCTTTGAAAATATTGAAAGTAACTTCGTCTTCATTGACTCTTAAGATTAATTCTCCTTTCGAACATCGATTAAAGTTCTTCCTGTAGCTAGAAATGGACGACCTAGAATAAGAGTATTTGAATAACCGTCTTCCATTTCCATAACTACAAAGTCTCTTTGGAAAATAGAATTTGTCTATTTTAACCAATATGTCCTTTATAATTCCTTTAGGGTACTTAATCGACCTATCCGCCATTTGCAGAGTCATTTCGATCTTAGTAAGCTTTCCTATGCCTAACTTTCTATAATCCTCATAAGACATGAGATTTATACTCGCTCTTAGATCACATAAGACCTTCTTAAACAGTAAATCCTCCAATTTCACACGGAATGGTAAAACTACCAGATCTTTCGGTTTAGGTGGTAACTTATCTTTGAGAATTGCGGAACATTCTTCATTTAGGCATATGTTCTCATATTCCTCTAATTTTTCTTGTTTGTGAAATTTCTTTCTGAAATTTTCCATAGGCGAAGTATATTAATCAAAGCTTCGATACTGAGGATATTAACTTGAATATGACGAAAAGTGTCAGAAGCGAGCATACTTCTTATCGGTTTTACCTTTTTGATTTGATCTTTAGGAGGGTAAGGTAAAGATTCTAGATCTATGACCCTTGGCTCCTTTGTCGCTTTCTCTTTTCCTTTTTCCTTAAACCTTTGAGTATTACTCGTCGCCATGTTTTGAGTTCTTGAATTCTTTCTTTTAAATTGTTCCCTGAATCAATCTCTACTTGAGATCCCCTCATTTCTTCCCTGTTTTTCATCCTTGTTTTCATTATTTTCCATTCTAACATGTTCCTTAAATAAAGTCCTTAAATCTTTATCCATGGGATCTTTCGAGAATCTTAGGGATTTTTACCCAATTTTCCCTTTCACTTTCAGAGTTCGAACTTTTATTTCTTTTCAAGAAGTTGTCTATAATTTCTTCTTCCTCATCTCAGTAAATTCAAGTTCATCTTTAGTTCTATCATTCTTACCATCTAAGTCATCTTCTACTTCATTATCCCCAAAGTTTTCAACTCCATTACTTCCACTTTGAGCTTCCTACTTCTCGTAATTCACAACATTTACCTCTCTTGGGTTCCTTTCGGTGTTACTTGGTAATCCTCCTGAGTCTCTTTGTTATTACGTTCACCGCTCTACTCAAATGATCTTCCATATTCCTTAATGAGGCTTCTATCGTTCTCATCCTGGTATCATGTCCACTCATAGATGTTTTCATTGAACTCATGTCCTTAGTGACTGTACCAATAGAAGTCACCATCGCTTTATATTTTTAGCTTGAGTAGATACTACACCCATCATATTTTCCATTAGTTTTTCCCATTTTTCAACTCCTTCGCAGGTTGAGTAGAACTTTGAGTTCTTGGTATACTTTGAGTGGTATGTTGAGGATAGGATCTAGGTAATGATTGTAAATTTCGATTAGATGTGTTTTCTTGATAAACTTGATTATTATTCAAGTTCCTATATGGGCTCGGATCGTGGTTGTCCTTGCTTGCTAGGGTTTTAGGACCATCGATAAGTAGGGTGATCTCTTCTAATAGCATTGAACGAGTTTGAGTAAGCATTGTTTAAATTTCTATGTCTTTGAAGAAAACTCACCTCCTCTCTTGAGCATCTGTCGGTTCTTCAATCCCTAGTGGTATTTTATCCTGATTTGAGTATTCGGTTGGTGCACTATTTTACGAACTTTGGTTCTTATTCATTGTAATCCATCAAATTTCCTACTCAAATTTTCTAAATGTGCTAGAACTTCCGTATTAGGCGTACATTCTCCCGCAAAAGCTACTTTTTCGGTGCTAGAACCGGTTTCCCACATTCTCGTTATTTTTGGAAATCTTTTCGATGGCATCGTAAACTAATTGAGCCTCACTCATCATTAAAGAACCACCACATGCATGGTCTACATCGAAGACGTGAATCTTTTCTTAATTTACTGACAGAAAAGTTGAATTTGCATGTCTAAGGAATAACCATGGTCGGGACACGCTCTTAACAATTTTTAAATCTTTCCCACGCATTCCCAAGCGTTTCTTGAGATCCTTGTCTAAAATTAGCAACCTCGACTTTTAATTCCAAATTCCGTCCAGGAGTGAAGTATTGTTTTAAATTCAGTTTGAATCTCCTCCCAACTTGTAAGTGAATGATGCGGAAGAGACATAAACCAATCTCGGGCTCGTCCTTTTAGAGAAAAAGGAAACATAGTCATCCTTGTTAATTCCTTGTGAGCACCTTGACTTTTGGTCAGATTGCACGATTCTTCAAAAAGATAGAGATGATGATGCGGATCTTCATCATCTTCTCTCTAGGAATTGGGCTCTTGCGTCAATTAAACCAAAAGATGAGATTTAATCTCAAATTATTCGCTCCTTCATTAGGTAAAAGTATGGGATTATTAGTCTGATTTCTTCTTATGGTTTGGTCACAAGATAGGCCTTGGGTTTATTGGGTTTTTACGATTATTCTGGTTCCGATTCGATTATTTCTATTATTATTATTATTTTGATTATTAAGGTTATGAGGTTTTGTCCATGCCTTAGAGCATGTTCCAGCCCTTGTTCAGGTGTTTCATCACTGATTTCAGCCATTCTCGTATTTCTGTTTGAAGATGATTCGTCGGGATTTCCCTGACTAGTATGACCACGTTTTCTCTCTACTCTAAGCGCGCTTTCGTAAGTGTTTATGTCAGGCTTATAAGGAGTGAGTGGGGCCTTACCACTACGGTCATCAACTAACGAAAATAGAAAATAACACTAAATTGATAGTAGTAAAAAAATTTGGTAACTTACCTTTAAGGTAAGTACCAACGAAAATAAAATTAGAAGTGAGATAAGAAAAGTGTTGACTTATTTCTAGAATTTTGAGCTAATATAAGTAGTAACCATAGACAAAAAAAAGAAATTAGCGTCGTTCCCGGCAACGGCGCCGTAAAGTCGACGTGGCCTTTTCTAGTGCTAAAACCGAGTCCTTAACCGGCGATGTATCGGGTCAAATCAGTAGTGCTAGTATGGTGAGTCGAGTATCGTATCCTCGGGGAACTTTGTAATTCTTCTAAGTGTGGTTAAACACCAAAGAGTCATTATTAACTCAATCTAAATCTCAGGTTTTATAGCATGAGATAACTACTATTTTACTTAACATAAAATAAATGCGTAAATTAAAATTTATTCTAATATAATATATATAGATATATAAATATATATAGATGTGCATAAGTTGCAAAGTATATATATAGATATAAATATATAGATGCCAAATATATTATTAGAGAACTAGCCAAAGTTTATATAATTGATTTATACGATCTTTTCAGTGAATGGAATGTGCTCGATCTTTAGGTTCAATTGAGTAAATGAAACGGTGCACTCCTAAGGTTAACAATTCGTCCTCACATAGTGTGTGAAATTGTCATATGTCCATTGTCATCACCCAAAGTCCACAATCATTACGGTTTTTACGAGCGAGGTCCCGAAATGCGATTCTACCTTTAAATAAAAGGAGTCATTCCGTTCGTCAAGCGGTCAATTTTATTTAAAGGCTCCGGTTGTCAAGGCCGGGCGATTCAACTTTCGGTTTAAGTTTCAATTAAATGATGAATTTAACATTATTACGATCTTGAGTACAAATTTTAATAAGATTCATCTTTTTAGGACAAATCTGCCCCCGGGTAGGAAACTGGGTTCCGTTGTCACGTTTTCACTCGGCCAATTTTACCCTCCGGTTTTTCTATTAACGAGTTCATAACTTAATTACGAGGTGTCAATTCATAATTAGATTATGAATTCTTTCAAGTCAAACTTTATCAATAGGAAAAGATTCAATTAACTCAATTTTATTCAATTTTACTTAGACAACATTCCTTTACCGAAAAGATCGAAATAAAACGATTACATAACTTTGGCTAGTTATTAGATTTAGCCTACTAACATTATACGAAAAGATAAAAAGACAAAACAAACATAAATACTTTAGGAATTTTACCCGATTACAACGATTGAATCAGAAGCTGTATTCTTCCGGATGCTACAACAACTTCAACAACATTGATCTTCTGATAATTTCTCGAGCATTATAACGATACTACTTTATTTATGGCATAAGGCCTATATATATACATACTACTACTACTAAAAAGAGGTGAAGAAATTATATTTGGTACCCCTTTATGTGCTGCGCAATTTGCTCATTTATAGGCATATTTTCCCAAGCCGGATCGATCCGAGAAAGGGCGGATCGATCCGGGAATAAAAATCTTATCCAGGATTATTCTCTGCGGGGCCACATCTTTGGGTAATCATGATGTTTCCTCGGATCGATCCGAAGTAAATCCGGATCGATCCGGATAGATTTTTTCCAATCTTAATCCGAAACTTGATAAAATCATAACTTGAGCTCTGGATCTCCAAATGACATAATTCAAGATGCGTTGGAAAGCCCTTGAGGAGATCTATAACTTCCATGAAGACTTCTTTTCCAGAAAATGCCTTTTTGCTGGGCCATTTGTTCGTCGAAAATATAACTTGATACGGCGTCACGAACCATTGATCCACTTGAACTTTAAGTCTCGTGGCACTTCCTTTATTCCTTCAAAAGATATGATTTTACTCCACAAAATGTCATCACTCAGGGTCTTGGTTTACCTAAGGTCTGTAAAATACCAAAAATACCCACGTGAATCTGACACGACACTCCGGTTATTAACCCGGTACAAAATTTATAACTTTTTATCATTTTTACTAGATTTTTATAGTATTTAGATTTATTCATAGCTATTAATATTTTATAAGATTATCTGTTATAATTACTTATATTTTATATAAAAATAGTCGATAACGTATATAAAACATCGTAATTTTTATCATATAAATGTTACACATCACATTCCACAAATGATGTGTTTCTTATCGCCAATTTGAAAACCTCTTTAGACCTTCATCACGGCCCTCTCGTGCCTTCTTCTTTATCTTAGCACGAACATTGTAGATCACCTTTGATGACGTCTGATTCTTCTTATCATCCTTTCTCAACATACGTAGTATATGTTTAGGCAAAATACCGTTGCATGAGTCATTGTTGCAACAAAATCAACTTGTTCTCTATCAATCCGGCCGAGGTATGCATGACCTCTCTCATACTTGAATAACTTGTGATTATGTACACCATTCAATACTCTAATGGTCCACACTCTCCTAAAGTTATCCTTCAAGGTTTTCTTTAGAAAGCGGACAACCGCATTTCTTTGTAGGCGATTCTCTTGGCTTATTTTTTCCGGTACCGCTAACCTTTTCTCGTATTCTCTTGGCAATCCACCCTCTCACATTGGTATAAAATGAAATGTGTCCGCTTTCCGGTCATGTTGGATCTCTTTTCACAATGACAACGCCTTTCTCTCTTGCCAATGCCTTGAGGTGTTTGGTGACGGCTTCATGTGAATCAAATATCTATGAATAATATATGAATGTAATGAATACTAAGTCATGTTTAAAAATCACATACATTTAAATAGTATAAGTTTTAGAGACTTACTTGATCAGTTGTAAAAATTGAAGTCAAATCGACTGATAACTCTTCATGTGGGTCATCCATTATTGCGAGTGTGGTATGTCGAACTTTCTGAAGATTTTCTTGATCTTCTTCAATCATTTCATCAGCCAAAAACTGCAAGGAAACGTATATTTGTCATAGTCAATTGGATGAGAATAAGAAAATAACATATCCATTTAATAGTTTCTCACCTTCAAATGCTCATCGTCGTAAATAAGATCGGCCCTCATCATTGCTTTTGTCATGATTTGCGTCATTACATTGTTTCTATAGATTCAATAGTAATAAAACCAAGTAAAACACATGTTGGCAAAATGAAAAATTACAGATCCAGAACGTCAGTGCTCATGACGTTGGGTTGGCAAATCCAACGTCGTCTTGATTGACGTTGTAAATGAAGCCTTTTGCAGTTAAGAGTCAAGCAAAACGTTGTCTTTATTGACGTTGAAATGTAAAAATAAACGTCACTGAGGCTGACGTTAACAAGAAATATGTTTAAAGTTGATTGGCAACACAAACGTCAGCCACACTGACGTTGTAGTGGCCAATGGAGCGTCATCAAGGCTAATGTTTTAGACATGCATATACATCTTCTTTGCTGTTGTAAACGTTACCCATGGTGACGTTACTACTGCCTTACGGGCGATAGTATGGCTGACGTCCCAGAAGCTTGCCATTGACGCTGCGAAACGTAAAAGAACGACGGGGGAAGCCCTAGGGGTGATCGGAAATGGCGAAATAACACTATTTTCTTCCATTTATGACCTCTAAACATGGTAATATGTATGTAGGAAGATTACCCATTAACTTAAATCACACATTGAACATAAAGAACAAAATTTTCAAACAAGAAATTACCATATTTGAGGAATCCATCTTCTTCTCAACTTGGCTTGAAAATGGTATATCTTCAAGTGAGATTGCTACATCTTCTATATCACAATGCATTTGTTGTTCATTGTTATGAATTGATTCAAAATGTTGACTTTCAAAATTTGAATTGGGAGATGATGAAGGTTCCATGTATGTAGAGGGGAGGAAGATGATGAAGCGAAGAAGTGAAGAAGATGAAATGTTTTATGTTTAAGGTGTTAATTGAATAGAAGGATAAAATTGTTTATTTAGGTTTTAGGAGGACTTGTTTATAATTTCAAAAATATGTGGTGTAGGTAGTAATTTTTTTATTAATTGTGTAGTGTGAAAAGTATAAAAATAATCTTATGATGACAAAAGTAAAATTTTATGATACAAGTAGTAAATGAATGCAAGTAATAAATAGGATGGTCCAAATAGACCCCTATGATTATTCATGGTATTAAAAATTCCTATATATATATAATATACTATACGATGAGGAAGTAAGAAGCGACCAAATTTTGTATCGGAGGTGGGTACCATGTATGTAAGAAGAAGAGAATCGCAAATATATTGCCACATGTCGCACGTAGGGGAGTCCTCCCAACCATGTGGGACCCCACTATGTATTCCTTCCTTCCCTTCAAGCTCACGACTCACGGGACCTTCGTGCCGTTCTGCGTTTCTTCTCCTAAACTCCAAATCCATCCTACAGCAAACATATTGGGGGAAATAATACGTGATGTTTGTTTTGTTGTTCCAATAAAATTACTAGGAGTATCATTATTCATGCTATATTCTTTTTCCTGATTTTAATGTTGTTGTAATAATAATTTTAGCCCATCTTAAAAATTGCAAATCAACCGGCCACTCGCATTTCTAGGGCTTTTAAGATCCGAATTTCTCTCAAATTCGTTTTCTCTCTCGCTGTACAGTCTGTACTGCTGGAACCCGCCTTGAAAAAAATTCCCTTTTTGAATAATTAGATCATAGTCACCAATCTCCCCATCCATCAAATTGGAACCGATTTTTGTCATTTTTCTGAATTTCTGCTTCTTATATTTCTCTCTTTCTGGAAAAAAAGATATTCATTGTTGCGGACATTGTTGTTGCAAATCATCAGGTTGTAATTTCAACAATGTGGGTTTCGTTCTATTGGAATGAGTTTATAATTTGGGATCAGGGTTCTGTAAGGATCATTATTCCGTGTTGACCTCTTTGGGATATATTCAATCATATTCGGTTTTTTTTTTTTTTTTTTCTTTTCTTTTTTTTCATTCTGAAGCTAAAAAAGACTCGGTTTGGGGATTGGATTGGTTGTTGAGATCCATGTGGGAGGATTCATTACATTGTTTGGGGGATTGAGAGAGATATTTCATTCCTATCTGCCTGATTGGGGTTTTTTAGAATAATGCTGATTTGATCACAAATAGATGTGTCAAAAAGTGGAACTGAATCCGTTTTTTGTTTTTGGGAATTTGAGATAAGCTCACAGTTTCCTGTTTTGTAACGGGGAGCTGTAAGATTGAATCATCATGGGTTGTGCTTGTTCCAAGGGAGGTTCTATAAGCCCAAACCTGAGGAAAAAAGAGAAGAAATCGAAAAAGAAGACCTCAAAAAGATTCAATGTGTCAAAAGAAGAGGGTGTGTTAACAGAGGTTGATAATGGTGCAAATGATGCTACTACAAGGCTTATATTGACTGACAATGTTGAGAGAAGTGCAGGCTCAACACCACCGTCTGGGGAAGAGGAAGGGAAGAACAATGCTGCCTTTGAGAAATCCTGCGAATCCTCCATCATCTCCCATGTGCCAAAAAGAGACGGGACGGGGGATGGTAATGGTATGGCTGATGGGAAACCTCAAGTCTCAAGGGTGTTTAGTGTTAAAAATGGGGTTGATGGGGCTCAAGTTGCTGCTGGGTGGCCATCATGGCTGGCTGCTGTAGCAGGTGAAGCTATTAAAGGATGGGTACCTTTAAAAGCCGATTCATTTGAGAAACTTGATAAGGTCTTTAATTGTTCCTCTTATTTATTTTTGAATATTGTGCCCTTTGAAGAGAAAGCTGTTTCATTTCTTATTTTGCTATATGTTCTTGCCATGATGTTTCCGATTTCTCTTCTCTGTGAAAGCTTTTTCATATAACAGCTTTGTTTGCCCAAGAATTAAGGAAGTATGATTTTCAAATATTCCCCTGTGCAATTTGAATCTAGTTTGTTGACATTTGTATATGTTGGGACATTAGAGAAATCAGGGAGAAATAAGTACTGGACGCATTTATACTCGTCTTTGGGACAGGCTTGTTTGTTATTTGATGTAATAGTTGAAAAAGTAGACATCTTTGAATGTTAACCTAAAGAGGTGATAAGTCCTGTTGAGCTTGCAAACCTTAAATTTACTGTCCCAGTGTCCCTCTGTGCTTTTGGAGCAAGGAATTCACACCATGTTTGAATTCCTTTTACTGTTATTATGAAGTTAAGGTAAATCATACATTTATGCATACAGCATAAATACAACTAATACTGACCAATATTATGACAAATTATCACTGCTTTGTTCCATTCCTGTTAAAGGATAGAAAAAAATATGGTATCTGTTTGTCCTGAAGCAGGACTGGCATTCTCACTTTAATAGTTTAATTATTGTATGAAATCGGGCCTTTTTTACTGTGCAGATTGGTCAAGGGACATACAGCAGTGTTTACAGAGCATGTGACCTTGAAACAGGGAAGATTGTGGCTTTGAAGAAAGTCCGGTTTGTCAACATGGATCCAGAAAGTGTTCGTTTCATGGCAAGGGAAATCCTTGTTTTGCGTAGATTAGATCATCCAAATGTCATGAAACTAGAAGGTCTAGTGACGTCTAGGGTTTCATGCAATCTATACCTTGTATTTGAGTATATGGAGCATGACCTCACTGGCCTTGCCGTATCTGCAAAAGTCAAGTTTACAGAGCCACAGGTGTGTATCACAGTTCTAATCATGATTATGGAAAATGATGTTTTTTTCTAGCTTGGCCTAATCTTCGTAAATGCATTTTGAAGTTAATGACGGCTGTAGTAATATAAAGCATTTTATTTCACATTTATATGCAAATAGTTTCTTTTGTGCTCATTGAAGTATATGATTGAAGCTACTAAGGTCACAAATGAATCCTTGTCTCTTTCAATTGTTTGATGATGCATACATGAGTTTCACTCTCTGACTGTCTTCGTAATAAAGGATTTAACCTGTTGTTCTTTCAGATCAAGTGTTACATGCAACAACTTCTTCGAGGTCTTGATCACTGTCATAGTCGTGGGATCTTGCATCGTGACATCAAGGGATCAAATCTTTTAATTGACAATAATGGCAACCTGAAGATTGGAGATTTTGGTTTAGCCACCTTTTACCGTGCCAATCAAAAACATCCTCTGACTAGTCGTGTAGTTACCTTATGGTTCCGACCCCCTGAGCTTTTGCTTGGTGCAACGAATTATGGACCATCTGTGGATTTGTGGAGTGCCGGTTGTATTCTTGCTGAGCTGTTTGCAGGGAAACCTATAATGCCAGGAAGAACAGAGGTAAATTTATAAACTCGATGAATAGGGAACACAGGGAACATTCCTTTTGTCTTTTACTACAATATGATTGATGAGTACTGTCGAAGTTTATTTATTTCTTCCCTTTTTTTTTTCCTGATTTCAAAATCTTACTTAAGCATTTGCAGTTTTTTATTAGTGAATGACTGGAAATTCCGATGATGGTTCGCTTTTGACTTCTTGCAGGTGGAACAGTTGCATAAAATATTTAAATTATGTGGTTCACCATCCGAAGAATATTGGAGAAAATCAAAGTTGCCACATGCAACTATTTTCAAACCTCAACAGCCCTACAAACGCACTGTATCCGAGTCATTCAAAGATTTCCCACCTTCAGCTTTGGCACTTTTAGATAGTCTTCTGGCTTTCGAACCTGAGTGTAGGGGATCGGCAAGTTCTGCTCTTCAGAGTGAGGTACAGACTTTATGCATGGTATAAGTGAAAATCCGAATTTTGTTAGTTTAATTTCCTCGTACGCTGGAAAAACCTTCTTTAAGCTGAATGGCCTGTGACTTTTTTTTTCTTCAGTTCAAAAAATGACCTGTGATTCCTACTCTTTGTTTCTGTGTAACAAAATCTATCCAATCTAAAATTTGGGAAGTTGAGAAATCGTCTTCTTGACAAATCACACTTGATGTCATCGTAGTCAAATAGGTTCTATGTGCACACGCTCCCTATTATTGGTCGATTGTACATTAAACGTAAAATGCATTATTCTTATTCCATTTTTTTTCTTGATTTTTGTGTCTGTTTAGTTAAGCTTTTACCTGAAATATTTTTATAGACCGTTTGTTCAACCCGGAATCGTTATTGCAGTTCTTCACGACGAAGCCTCTTCCTTGTGATCCATCAACATTGCCAAAGTATCCCCCAAGTAAGGAATTTGATGCGAAGAATAGGGATGAAGAAGCTAAAAGGCATGTAGTTCTAGCTTTCACACTTTATAATCGGATGTTTTTTTTTCCTTGTTTACCTATTTTTTTAGGGATTCTGAACTTGGTTTTCTTTTGTGTGGCAGGCAAAAGGCCACTGCCAGTAGGGGGCGTGATTCAGATTCCTCGAGAAAAGGATCCAAAGAATCCAAAGCAGTCCCTGCACCACATGCTAATGCCGAGCTGCAGTCGTCCATTCAGGTACATTTTCCATATTGCATGAAATGCATTCCCAACAGCGGTTTTAACTCTTAAACCGGTTTCTTGTATGTTCTTTGAATGGTGATGATGCTACATGACATGAAAAAATTTCTTGCAAAATCAGAAATGGCAGGCGCGGACCAATAATAATAATAATACCAAAAGTAGTAGTGAGAAGTTCTTTCCTGAAGAAGACGGTGGTTCTGGATTTCCGTTCGACCCTTCCGGAGGACATCCACATAACGGCGTTTTGGTGCAAAATGGTGCACCTAAAAGCTTTGCAAACACCCAGGTAAGTGAAGCTGGTGGTGGGGTCCATAGTACTTCCATGAGACACTCAACAAAATATGATCCTGAATTTAAAACACACAAATCATATAATAAACCCAATGGAGGAGGAGGGGCAGCACACTTGTCTAGATTCTCAAATTCAGTTGGAGTTCACGGTGGTGCACGGCTTGATCTTACTCGAGACAACAGTGTCCATTCACAATGGCCAGGGGAACGTTTGAATGGCAATGATAGTCACCGCCAACTTAGTGGGACCGATTCATCTCATAGTTTGATGGGTGGACCAGGCCTATCACATAAGGTTGATGAGGCATATGCAATGGTAAGGAGCACACTATCCTTTTTTTAAAGGGACCATTTAAATGCACCACACTCAACTTAAAGCCGGATTTTGTTGGAGTTCGTTTTTCTTATAATAATTGCATCGTTTGTAACAGGGTTATGGGTCTAAGAAGTCAAAGATCAACTACTCTGGACCGTTGCTCCCACCTGATTGAGTATAGAGGACATGCTGAAAGAACATGAAAGGCAAATACAACAAGCAGTGCGCAAAGCTCGAGAAAAAACAAGAACTTGAAAGCCTATCGTGACACCAATTTGCAAGGAGATTCTTTTATGAACTATGTGGGAAATGCCCGGTGACCCCTCTATCACACTCATGCAATGTGTATAGTTTTTTCTATACGACCACACGACATGATCCTATTTAGTGAGATAGAGGATAGAATATAACACATAGCGACCACGGTCATTGGCAAAAACACTCTCCTTAAATAAGGTGCTGATTGGTCGGTCGGCCATCAAACCCGTTCAACAGTTGTATTGAAGATTGTTGTAGAGATATACCAGTGATGATTATGAGCCCCAAAACAACCCTGAGAATGTGGGCTGATTGCTTGAGAGCCAACCTTCCTGTACAGTTTTTTCCAATTGGATAGAAGCTAAGCATATATAATATATAAAAATATTTATTGGCTTTTTGAGATTTGAGGCCATTTTGTATCTCTCACAGAATTCATAGAAAGAACTAACTAATTTCTGATTATACCTCCCCCCTCCCCCTGCTGAATGATGCAATGTATTATTGACCATTATTATTATTATTTATTTAATGTAACCAGGAACAAAGATTTAGAAAGAAAAACTATCATTTCCTCCAATGATTTCACTCACATTGATTATGTATCTCTTTTGTGTAAAAGGCGATATCCTCGCTTTACACGGCCCTTCCACCCGAATTGGATGAGAATGGTGAGGAGGTTAATAATCATGGTATTTCAGCCTGCAGCAGGTGGGAGGATCAGAACCCAGTGCCCACAAGTGTCCCTAGTCCTTGTGCCACTGGTTGAGGTTATGATTTGACTCTATCTCTATGGTCAAATCAGAACCATCGGTTAAACCAAGATGAAGAAACCCTATTTGACTTAAAGTCTTGGTTTCTGATAGGTATATGTGTCTGTAAAGTCCATCATCGGTAAAGTAGTAGCATGATCCTCCCTATATAAGTGTGAGACATAAATGTCTTGTCAACTCGGGTTAACCCTTTTAGACCAAACGAGTAAGGCGGTCAAAGAGTTGACCGGATCATTTATATTTCATTTAATTTCTATCAAACCCGGGTCCGGGGTCTGAGGGCGTTACATAGTCCCTAGTCGGTTTATCTAGGTATATACAGAATCTGGTTTTGCAAAGAAAATTCCTATCAAAGCTAACGGTACATCTCTATCAAGTACCAAACTTTTCAGATGTACATCACCACTAATTTTGCTTCATCCAGAATATATATGTCTAGGTCCTCTTTCTCCATCACTTGAACTTGTATCGCAATCGCAATGGCTTATTGTCTAAGCATATAGGGTCTGGTTGGCTTTCAAGTTTAAACTTAACCATCTATATATGTCTTCCTCACAACTCACAAGTTATTAGTACAATATAGTGTCCATTTTTGCTTCCCACAACTCAAAGTACAAAATCTAATAATTTTCTCTATTCAGTTTTATGCTAAATCTGTTAAGAAACATGAGGCCTATAAAACAACGATATTCGGTTAATTTAAAGCTCCTGATGATAAGCATTCTTGCAGCATTCTTCCTTCTATTTGGTCTAAGGTCAAGCTTTTTCCAATATTCATCCAATATTTCTTCAAAAGATGATGATGCAGCAAAGTGCTCAACAAGTAGCCGCATTTGTAGCAAAATCCCACCATCCATTTCTCATGCTATCATTCACTACTCTACCTCAAGCATCACACCGCAACAAACAATGCATGAAATATCAGTGACATCCAAGGTTTTGGACAAGAAATCCCCTTGCAATTTCCTCGTTTTTGGGCTCGGATACGACAGCCTGATGTGGGCTTCGCTAAACTATGGCGGAAGAACTGTATTCTTAGAAGAAGATGAGGCTTGGATTGAGCAAATGAGAAGAACATTCCCTATGTTGGAGTCTTTTCATGTTACATATACTAGCAAAGTGAGCCAAGCGAATTTCCTTATGGAAACGAGCAAAGGACCCGAGTGTACCGATGTTCTTGATCCTAAATACTCCATTTGTGAGCTAGCATTAAAGGGATTGCCTGATGAAGTTTACAACATCAAATGGGATTTGATTATGGTCGATGCTCCCACCGGCTACTACGAGCAAGCTCCGGGAAGGATGGTGGCGATATATACGGCGGGGATGATGGCTAGGAACAAGGAAGATGGAGAGACTGATGTGTTTGTGCATGATGTGAATAGGGAGGTTGAAGATAAATTTTCTGCAACCTTTTTATGTGAAGGGTATATGAAGAAACAAGTGGGGAGGTTAAGGCATTTTAGGATTCCAAGTCATAGGAGTAATTTGAACATGCCCTTTTGCCCATAGGATTTATCATCTTCATTTTTTAACGTTTTCCTCTCCTCCTTTTTTTCGTTTTTTTACTGAGATTTTTTTTTGTTCATTCAAGAAATAAATAAAATGCTACAACGGGGGCAACCACAATAATAGTCTGTGACGCCCCGTTCCGGACACCGAGTCATTATCCGGAAAGAACGTCCGGCATGCATATATTAAGTTTTTAAAGCGTCAAAAGTAATATATACGTAAACCTCGTAACAATTAATCAGAGTGAAAGCGGAATAAAAAAAAACTAAACATAACTCGGAAAAAGAATGTCAAACGACAAACAACGGATCACCAGTCCCAATCAACGTGAAAGAAAACTGAAAAGACAAAACAACAAAATAAATGTTGTTCGACTCATTACATCCCAAATGAAACGGAAAAGGTACTAAGTCTATGTCTCAAAACTGAATGATTAAAAGTGCATAAGATAAATGTCCAAGTCATCGTAATTTTAGAGCTCAAGCGTCAGCTCTGTCAACTCCATCGTCATAACCAAAATCATCATCATCATGTCAACCACATTCTCGGGTGGGAACAAAAGAAAGAGAAGAGGGTTAAGTACTTTCGTACTTAGCAAAGGGTAGAATAAACGATTACAATAAATAGCAATAAGGGTATATGCATGTAATATGATATTATTTACAATCACTACCACATAAGTTGTAATAGTAGACCTCTCTCACTCTCTACTAGCTCCGTAGTATATCCTCGCACAAATATGGTTTGTTACATCAATACCAAAGGACACTGTGCATAGTGAGAATGCACCGAGACATATTAAGCACCCCTCAAGGGGCATGGACTTAGGTCTCCATGTGGGAGTTACACGTTGGCCCTTGACACAGAGCTTCAAGGGGGCTGTAAGGCAAAATTAGGATTTTGGTCCTCTAACTTGGCCTACTTTGGATTTTAGTCTTGCTCCTGCTCCGGTGAGGAAAATGGTCCTCTAACTTTTTTTTTTCCCCAGGAAACGAAAGCTTTCATTAATTTAACCTGTACATAGCCAAATCGGCGTACAACCTTTCCAAAAGACTCCAAAATCAGACTTGAAAGAGAAGGCAGCAAGCTCATGCGCCAGCTTGTTGCTTTCCCTTTCAACATGCAAAATAATACAAAAATCAAAGCTACGCATAAGCACTTTAATGTCCTCCACAATTGCTCTACAGTCAAGGGGAGGTGGACTAGGACTATTACAGAAACTTACAAGAATTAAACAATATGATGAACATTCTAGATTTTTTACACCTAAAGCTAAACACCGTCGTAGACACCATCTCATTGCCCCTGCTTCCGCAGCAAGAGCAGAACTGCTTGTACTCCTCGGCGATGCCCAAGCTTCCAAAAGCGTGCCACAGGGATCAAAAAACGCTGCTCCAAAGCCTGCAAGACGAGATTCCGATTTCCAGGCTGCATCAGCAAACACCCTCGCCGCCTCAGTTTGAGGGATATCGTGCTGCAAATCATGAGAGGGATGAAAATTATTATTAGAAGAGACCCTCTCCATAGATGATGCCTGCAAATAATCGTTATTCATCTCACAAGCAAAAGTAGCAGTATCCAAGAAAGACCAAAACATGTTTTCAAAAATCCTTTTACATCTCGCCTTCCAGAGTGCCCAAAAAACAAAGCAAGAAAGGACAATCCTAATCAGGCGCCGCAACTATTTTATCCCACCAGAAATAAGCGTTGTCCTATCTAATTGGAAAACATCCCAATGCACGCCGACAACTTTCCAAACATTTTTGCAAACGGACAAATGAATAAATAAATGGTCAATAGTTTTACTTCTCACCGCAGCGAACAGAGGAGATATCCATGCCAAAACACCTATGCAAAAGACTACCGAAACCGGGAGGATACTTTTCAGACATTTCCACAAAAAATATTTTAGTTTATTTGGGAGCGAAAGCGCCCAAATGAGCTTTCAATTTTTATTTAATGACGAACCGGTCGAAAGCACCACCGCGGGTTTTGAAGTTGTGCAGAAGTAGTCATAAGCGACTTTTCAAACAAACTCTCCATTCTTTGAGAAAACACATAGCCGTTTATCCGGCACATGGTTACACTAACGGGATACTTTCAATCATCTAATATCCACCGCTAGAAAAACTCCAAAGCTTAACGGGATCCCAAGCTTGATTGGTCGCAAGTCACCGACTAAGGCGTCTTGATTGTGGGTGGGTATAGGCGTGATGGGCTTGAAGGATGGGTTATCAATAATCCAAGGATCTTTCCAAATTCTTATCAATTTTCCATCCCCAACGAGAAAAGCACGATCGGCCTTAAGAGAGTGAGTGATTTTTATGGTGCAACGATTTATAGCAAGGTTGTACCAAGTGGCATACTTTAGAGCCATTCATTTTAACTCTCTTTCACATAATACACTTTTGGCGTGTGTGAGATGTTAGAAATGAAAGGTGGTAAAGTATGCCACTTGGTACAACCTTCATACAACGGTTGCACCATAAAATTTTTCTAAGGAAAGACTGTGCATGCATAAGGCTTTTCCAGATGAAGGAAGCACTAGAAGGGACCTTACAATCAAAGACAGAGGAGTTAGGAAAATATCTTCCACGCAACACCCTAGATACTGTAAGGTCGATTAGAGTGAACCCTCCAAGGGTTTTAGCTAGCGCCACAATATTTGCAAACCTCTAAGTTACGAAAGCCAAGTCCGCCGCCTTTAGGTTTACAAAGATGGTCCCATTTTGCCCAATGATACCCAACAAAGTCCTTACCCGAATTACCCCACCGTAAATTGGCCATTAAAGCATGAAGTTTATCCACGAGACCTTTTGGGAGCTTGACCACGCACATTGTGAGATTAGGGATAGCAAATAGGGTGGACGACAAAGCCAGCATGCATTTCCCCAGGACTTAAGAATTTATATTTCCACCCATTGAGCTTACTTTTACACTTGTCCAAGATATAAGAAAAATCGCTTTTTGGACCGACCAATAACTATAGGAAGCCCCGGATATTTTGAGTGGTGGACTTCACTAGACCATTAAGAATAGAAAGAATCTCGATTTGCAATCAGATAGACACATTTTTGCTAAAGTAGGCAAATTGACTTTTGCAAATTAATAGATTGACCCGATATTTGCTCATACATATTAAGGATACTTTGCATTTTTGCTGCACACGACGCATTCGCTTTTGTGAGCAACAACGAGTCATCCGCAAAAAAAGAGGTGATTAATACACGGACTGTTTTTAGCAATTCTCACTCCAATCATAGATGCGTCTTTATTCTCTTTCCCCAACAAATGGCTAAGGCCCTGAGCACACAAAATAAATAGATACGGGGACAAAGGATCACCCTGGCGAATTCCCCTACATGGTTTAAGAAATCCCCACATATCATTGTTTATTATGAAAGAGAAGGAGACAGTGGTAACACATTCTTTTATCAAGGACACCCATTTGTCACTAAAACCCAACTTTCTCAAGATAAAAAAAAAATATGGCCATTCAATTCTATCGAAAGCTTTAGAGATGTCAAGCTTTGACGGACTGTTTCTAGGCTATCAATCCTTACCGGCAGTGTACCGGGTCAAATTGTAGTGCTAGTCTGGTGAGTCAGGTCGTATCCTCAGGGAAATGAAGGCATAATTCAAAGTGTGGTTAAACACCAAGAAGCTATTATTAACTCGATCTAAGTCGCAGTTTTATCAGTTTTATCGGGTTAGATCGTTAGATTAGTTAGATGTTAGTAAAACAGTAAATAAATATATAAATATAAAAATAGATAATATATATATATATTTTTGGATCTAGCCAAGAATACGTTATGAATTACGATATCTTTTAGTAAAACAAATGAGACAGATCTTCCTTTATTCAAGGTGTAAATTATGTGAAACGGTGCACTCCTCACTCAACAGCCTTCTCACACGGCGTATTAAACTCGCTATATGTCTCATTTAACTATCCTACGTCATCCAAAAGATCGGGTCACTACCGTTTTGTCATGCGGTCAATATTTTAGAATCTTCATAAAAATAGATAAATTGACGTAATTAGATCTCGAGCACAAATTTTAATAAGATTTGTTTTTCTAGGACCAATCGCCTTCGGTAGGAAAGAGGATTCCGTTGTCACGCTTTCACTCGGCCATTTTTACCCTCCGGTCTTTCTATCCATACATTAAGTTCAAAATAGAAAGAGATTCATCATAATTAATTTTTAATCATTTTTACCATAGTCAATCATCCAGATCTATAAAAAGATAACTAATTCAGATTTATATCTTGGCTAGATATATTAACATCATTATTATAAGTAATATAAAAATAGAAATAATAAACATAATAACATTAGAAAATTACCGATTACAAATCTTTGAATCGGGTTGTATCCACGGATATAGCATAACAAAACTTTGAAATCAACAATCTTCGATAATTATTCCGCCATTACAACCAGATTATAACTACTTTATTTATATAAAAACATATATATACATACATGTATATATGTATATATAAGCTACTAAAATAAAATAAAAGAAGGTAGATGAAATATATATATATATATATATGGATGTATATATATTTTTTTGGGACGTGTGTGTGTATATATATAGATATATCTATATATATATAAAGTGTGTACAAAATAAAAAAAGAAAAAAGAACGGAAGAAGGAAAAGAGGGGCAGAAAGGGGCAAAGAATTCTGTTGAGAATGCGCCTATTTATAGGCATAATAGTCACGGCCGGATCGATCCGGGAATAAAAAACTTTATCCCAAGCTCACCCTCTGCAGCCCCATGTGCAAAATCATCATTATGTCGATTTTCTGTTTCGCCGGATCGATCCGTGAAAAGGCCGGATCGATCCGGGATCGTAAAACATCGATTTTGAGTGAAACTTGAAAAATTCATATCTTGAGTTGTAGACCTCCGATTGACGTGATTCAAAATGCGTTGGAAAGCTCTTTAAAATATCTACAACTTTCATGAAGGACTCTTCTTCAGAAAAGGCTTTTTGATGGGCCATTTGTTCGTCGAAGATATAATTCGATAATAGCATTACGAAACGTTGATCCACTTGAACTTTTGCTCGTGGCACATTCTTACACCCTTCAAAAGATATGTTTTAACTTCAAAAAGTGTCGTCACTCAGGGTTTTGGTTTATCATAACCGCAATAAAATACCACAAATACCGTGTAAATCGACACGACACTCCGGTTACTAAACCGTACAAAACTTATAAAAACTTATAAAAATACGATAATTTATATAATAACCACTATTTATATATTTGGATAAAATTAAGTAATTATTGACTTAAATTGGTACAATAATGCTCAAAGTGGTATCAATATTGGGGTAAAATGTCGTAATAATGATCATTAATTTGTCTCTCATCACAACTCCCCACTTAGCTTTTGGTCGTCCTCGAGCAAAACAAGCGATAAAACAAAATGAATGAGAGATAAATTCATGAAGATATAAGATATAAGGGAAAACCAGATAATACAACCATTAGAATTACAACCAGGCTTTAACCTGAATATAAATGTATAACAGAGTGTGTGTGTGACAAGCCTTTTCAATTTCCACTATCCTCTCTTGAATAATTCAAGCAAACGCACAAATATCCATTCAGACAATCCTAATGACTTTCCTAGGTATAGGCAAAAACAGTTCCACACAAAGTTCTCCCGTGTACTTATTAGGATAATCCCTAAAGCATATCATTCAGTTTATACTGGGGATAGTCAGAAGATAACTAAGTTTTCAACCATTGTCATTTTTTTTTTATTTTTTTTTTCACATTTGCAAAGATATGCCTTCATTCCCAAAGCAATAGGACGTTTCGTGATAACACCCTATTTGGACTACTACTATCATCAGGCGATCGGGAGCTTTTAAACCTCATAGTGATATAGGACGTTTCGTGATAACGCCTCATCGCACTCAAATCATTGGTAGCTACAACCGACATATAGATAGTTCATCTTAATTTGGTATTCTTCTTTAACTTATATCCTTCCTATCACATTCAAACCTTCGGATATTCACAAGACACATTCAAAAGTTAGGTACTAAGTTCCTGCAATTATCTATAGAATAACCACTAGAATCTTGAATGGATACTGATTTAAAATTTTCCGCTTCAATATCAAAGGCTTTACGTGAAGGAATTCATGTTACACAAATGTATTTGGAATTACAATGCACTTACGGTTCACGTTGGTTATACACATCCAAATTGATCATTATATCTTCAAATCCATGAAATATATACCTTATCTGATTTATTTTAATCAACTAAATAATGCTCGAAAAAAATCGAAAACTAAAGGACTTATTGATACAAAATAAACATTAATTCCATTCTTAGACCAACGACTCCACTCCCCCACTTACGAACTTACATTGTCCTCAATGTAAAGTGAGTGTAAATAAGTTGTTGGGAAAGCAATGGTGTACTAAAACAAGTCAAAACAAATACTCGGGTGATATTAAAGGGTGGGTGGGTGGGTTAAAATTATGACCGTTGTGTGTGAAAATAAAATAAAAGTGTGTGGAGTGTGACGATTGTAATGCAAAAGGGTAGATAAACACACCACATAAACTTTTATTGATTTAAAACACACAATATTCCACAAGATAGTTGAACTAATACATGTCACACATTATTTGAAATTTAAAATGCAGACTAGATCATGATATGAAATATGTGACAAAGTATTAACTCGAGTCTTTTATACCCATATCCTCAAGGGTTATTTCAAATCGTTCGAACAACCTAAGTCCAAGAAATGACGATTTGAATTTTTCTCTTTTTCTCCATCGGGATTTTCGGATAACCACCTAATCATTCCCTTTTTAACGACATTCAAACATTCATCCCGAGACTTGGTGAAACAAAATGAAAATCAATCCAAGTATTCGCAAAGTATCATCCAAAGTATGAGTAATTATTATATTTAACATTTTTATGGTCGCCTCCCGGTAGCGCTTTTAGTTAACGTCGTTTGCTCGACAAACTTAAGCAAATAATATAATATACTAAACTAAATGGGATACTTCTAACAATTACTCACCAAAGCATGTAACAATTAAGCACACGAATCAACTAGAAATAAATGCTTAATGAGTAAATAGGAAGGATAGTACCCGTGATTTCACTATATTTATAGTTTATAGCTACTGACCTCTTTTGCTTCAGTTTTTAATGCACAAGTGGTGGGTCATCCTCACGTACCGCATCCGTCTTTTTTATCAATACTGGTCTCCAACATATGTTAGACGAATGACGTCGAATCCAACGGTTCTTGACCTTTTCTTTTGATTTTCGAGCTTTCGGTTTGTGAGCCTTCATATTATTGATAGAGTCATCTTCTTCAACTACCTTCGTGTTAGTACGATCCACAACAAGGGGACACAAAGTGTCCACACAAGAATAAGATTCTAGTGTAGTGCATGGATAATTCAATGGAATGTAAATGTTGAAGACAACGCGCTTATCATTCACTCCCAAACTAAGCTCTCCCTTACGAACATCGATCACAGCTCCCACCGTTGCTAAAAATGGTCTACCGAGGATAAGGGGTGCACTCCCTACCTCCATATCCATAACAACAAAATCGACGGGGAAGTAAAATTTATCTACCTTAACCAACACGTCTTCGATGACTCCTTTAGGATGTTTAATAGATCTATCTGCAAGTTGGAGAGTCATCTCCGTACGCTTAAGCTTACATATGCCAAGTTTCATGAAATCATTATAGGACATGAGGTTTACGCTTGCACCGAGATCACAAAGCGCCTTCTCAAACAAAAGTCCCCCAATTTCACATGGGATAGTAAAACTACCAGGATCTTTAAGTTTAGGAGGAAGCTTGTGTTGAAGCACGGCGGAACACTCCTCACTTAGACACACCGTCTCATATTCTTCCAACCGTTTCTTTCTGGATAGTATGTCTTTAAGAAACTTACCATATTCCGGCATATTGATTAGAGCTTCAATGAAAGGGATATTAATAGTTAAGTGCCGAAAAGTGTCAAGAAAATGTGCATACTTCTTATCCAACTTCATCTCTTTGATTTCCTTTTTCGGGGAATGGGGGAGTAATTCAAGATCAATTAAAGTAGGGTTAGAATGTATACCTCCCTTACCCTTGTCGTTAAACGAAGATGGTAAAGCTTCCTGGAATGATTGTGCCTTTTGAGGACAGCATGTCATCATCATCATTCAGCACCTTTTCTTCAAAATATGCACTTTGGATATGGTGTCGCCCTATCGATTGAATCGAGGTGAATTTGGGTTGAGCCGGATAAGGTTCGGTTTGAGCGGCCTTTCCAAACTTGATTCATTCTCAACATGATCATTGGTCAAGGTCCTACTCATTCTTGGATTTTTCAATATTCTAGGAACCTTGACCCATTCCTCATCCTTACTTCCAGTTCAATATATCTGTTTTGTCTTAGAAATCTTCAATAATGTCCTCTTCCTCTTTAGATTCCATGTTTTTCTCATATTTACCATCTAAATCATTCTCTACTTCATTAATTTCGATGTTTTCTAATCCATTACTTCCATAGATCCTTCCACTTCTAGTAATAATAATGTTAGATTACTCTTTCGGGTTTCTTTCAAGATTACTTGGCGGCTCTCCGGAGGTTTATCTGCTTTTACGTTCATCTTCTCTACTCAAATGATATTCCAAATTCCGTAATGAAGCTTCTACAATTCTCATTCGGTATCATGTCCACTTATAGATGTTTTAAACGTACTCATATCCTTAGTGATGCATTCATATAAGTCATCATGGTTTCCATATTTTGAGCTTGAGTTGACATCATACCCATGATTTTCGATTAATTTCTCCCATTTATCAACTCCTTCAAAGTTGAGTTGAACTTTGGGTGATTGGTATGCTTTGAGTGGTATGTTGTGGATACGGTCCAGGTAATGATTGTAGGTTCGATTCGAGGTATCTCCTTGATAAACCTTATTAGTATATGGATTCTTATATTGAGGCTGGATCGGTGGTTGTCCTTGCTTACTAGGGTTTTCAGAGCAACGAAAAGTAGGGTGAGCTCTTCTAATAGCATTAAACGAGTTTGAATATGCATTGTTCAAATTCCTATGCTGTTGCAAAAAACTCACCTTTTCCCTTGAATATCCTTTTGGTTCTTCCATCCCTAATGACACATTATCATGACTTGAGTATTCATTTGGTAAGATATTTTACGAGTTTATCGCTTTTCTTGGCTAATAAGCCGTCAAATTTCCTACTCAAATTCTCCAAGTGTGCTAGACTTCGTATTCGATGTATATTCTCCTGCAAATGCTACTTTTCTTGTGCTAGAACCGGTTTCCCACATTCTCGTTGTTTTGGAAATCTTTTCTATAGCATCGTAAACTATTTGAGCTTCACTCATCATTAATCGAACCACCACATGCATGATCAACATCTCTGCACGTGAGTCTTTTCTTAATTTACGGACGAAAAATTTGAATTTGCATATCTAAGGAATAACCATGATCGGGACAAGCTCTTAATAGCTTTTTAAATCTTTCCCACGCATTCCCAAACGTTTCTTCAGATCCTTGTCTAAAATTAGCAATCTCGACTATTAATTCCAATTTTCTACCAGGAGTAAAATACTGCTTTAAGAACTCGGTTTGAATCTCCTCCCAACTAGTCAATGAATGATGTGTAAGTGACAGAAACCAATCTCGTGCTCTTCCTTTTAAAGAAAAAGGAAACAAAGACATCCTCATTAATTCCCGATGAGCACCATGACTTTTGGCTGTATTACACAATTCTTCGAAAAGATAGAGGTGATGATGTGGATCCTCATCATCTTCTCCTAGAAATTGGGCTCTTGTGTCAATTAAACCAAAAAGATGAGATTTTATCTCAAATTATTTGCTCCTCTATTGGGTAAAAGAATTGGATTATTAATCCGGTACCTTCTACGGTCCGATCACATGAGGTCTCGGGTTAAGCGGGTTTCGATTATGCTTATTCCGATTCGATGATTTCTATTATTTCGATTACGGTTATTAGGTTGAGGTAAATTCGATTAAGGTTTTGGCCATGCCTCGAGCATGAGCAATCCCTTGTTCAGGTGTTTCACTAACGGTTTCGACTATTTTAAGTAACTCGATTTGACAATTCTTGTGGAATAGAAAATATCGAATAGAAAATAACACTAAATCGATAAAAAAAAACCACATTTTTTTTCTCTCGGTAATTACCGAGTCCACTCGGTATTTACCGAGTGTAAAATTTTTATTTTTATTTTTATTTTTATTTTTATTTTTCAAATTGGTATCTTACCAATAGGCAGGTACCAAAAAATAACGAACGCGTTTACTTTCTACTATCGAAAATAGAAAATAACCTCGAAATTGGTAGAAGAAGAAAATTGGCAACTAAAAGAAGGTAGATACCAACGGAAAACAAAAATAGAAATGTGATAAGAAGAGTGTTGACTTATCTCTAGAATTTTGAGCTAATACAAGTAGTAACCATAGACACAATGAATTAGCGTCGTTTCCCGCAACGGCGCCCGAGAAAAGTCGACGGATTGTTTTTAGGCTATCAATCCTTACCGGCGGTGTGCGGGTCAAATTGTAGTGCTAGTCGGTGAGTCAGTCGTATCCTCGAGGAAATGAAGGCATAATTCAAAGTGTGGTTAAACACCAAGAAGTTTATTATTAAGTCGATCTAAGTCACAGTTTTATCGGCTTTATCGGGTTAGATCGTTAGATTAGTTAGATGTTAGTAAAGCAAGTAAATAAATATATAAATATAAAAATAGATAATATATATATATTTTTGGATCTAGCCAAGAATACGTTATGAATTACGATATCTTTTTTAGTAGAAATAAATGAGGCAGATCTTCCTTTATTCAAGGTGTAAATTATGTGAAGCGGTGCACTCACTCAACTCAACAGATTCCTTCTCACACGAGCGTATTAAGCTCGTCATATGTCTCATTTAACTATCCTACGTCATCCAAAAGATCGGGTCACTACCGTTTTGTCATGCGGTCAATATTTTAGAATCTTCATAAAAATAGATAAATTGACGTAATTAGATCTCGAGCACAAATTTTAATAAGATTTGTTTTTCTAGGACCAATCTGTCCCCGGGTAGGAAAGAGGATTCCGTTGTCACGTTTTCACTCGGCCATTTTTACCCTCCGGTCTTTCTATCCGTACATTAAGTTCAAAATAGAAAGAGATTCATCATAATTAATTTTTAATCATTTTTACCATAGTCAATCATCCGGATCTATAAAAGATAATTAATTGATTTATATCTTGGCTAGATATATTAACATCATTATTATAAGTAATATAAAAATAGAAATAATAAACATAATAACATTAGAAAATTACCGATTACAACTGCTGAATCGGGGTTGTATCCACCGGATATAGCATAACAAAACTTTGAAATCAACAATCTTCGATAATTATTCCGCCATTACATTCTGTGATTATAACTACTTTATTTATATAAAACATATATATATACATACATGTATATATGTATATATAAAGTACCTAAAATAAAATAAAAGAAGGTAGATGAAATATATATATATATGGATGTATATATATTTTTTGGGACGTGTGTGTGTATATATATAGATATATCTATATATATATAAAGTGTGTACAAAATAAAAAAGAAAAAGAACGGAAGAAGGAAAAGAGGGGCAGAAAGGGGCAAAAATTTTGTTGAGAATGCGCGCTATTTATAGGCAAAATAATAGTCACGCCGGATCGATCCGGGAAAGCACGGATCGATCCGGGAATAAAAACTTTATCCCAAGCTCATCCTCTGCAGCCCCATGTGCAAAATCATCATTATGTCGATTTTTCTGTTTACGCGGATCGATCGGGAAAAGGCCGGATCGATCCGGGATCGTAAAAACATCGATTTTGAGTGAAACTTGAAAAATTCATATCTTGAGTTGTAGACCTCCGATTGTCGTGATTCAAAATGCGTTGGAAAGCTCTTTAAAATATCTACAACTTTCATGAAGGACTCTTCTTCATAAAATGCCTTTTGATGGGCCATTTGTTCGTCGAAGATATAATTCGATAATAGCATTACGTAAACGTCGATCCACTTGGAACTTTTAAGGCATGGCACATTCTTACACCCTTCAAAAGATATGTTTTAACTTCAAAAGTGTCGTCACTCGGGGCTTTGGTTTATCATAAATCTGCAATAAAAATACCACAAATACGTGTAAATCGACATCGACACTCCGGTTACTAAACCGGTACAAAACTTATAAAAACTTATAAAAATACGATAATTTATATAATAACCACTATTTATATATTTGGATAAAATTAAGTAATTATTGACTTAAATTGGTACAATAATGCTCAAAGTGGTATCAATATTGGGAGTAAAATGTCAGTAATAATGATCATTAATTTGTCTCTCATCACAACTCCCCACTTAGCTTTTGGTCGTCCTCGAGCAAAACAAGCGATAAAACAAAATGAATGAGAGATAAATTCATGAAGATATAAGATATAAGGGACAACCGAGATAATACAACCATTAGAATTACAACCTGTGCTTTAACCTCGAATATAAATGTATAACAGTGTGTGTGTGTGTGACAAGCCTTTTCAATTTCCACTATCCTCTCTTGAATAATTCAAGCAAACGCACAAATATCCATTGAGACAATCCTAATGACTTTCCTAGGTATAAGCGATATGATTCCACACAAAGTTCTCCGTGTACTTATTAGGATAATCCCTAAAGCATATCATTCGATTTATCTTTGGGGATAGTCAGAAGATAACTAAGTTTTCAACCATTGTCATTTTTTTTTTTTTTTTTCTCTTCACATTTGTAGCATATGCCTTCATTCCCAAGCAATAGGGCGTTTCGTGATAACACCCTATTTGGACTACTATCATCAGCAATCGGGAGCTTTTAAACCTCATGTAGTGATATAGGGCGTTTCGTGATAACGCCTCATTGCACTCAAATCATTGGTAGCTACAAACCGACATATAGATAGTTCATCTTAATTTGGTATTCTTATTTAACTTATATCCTTCCTATCACATTCAAACCTTGGATATTCACAGTACACATTCAAAAGTTAGGTACTAAGTTCTGCAATTATCTATAGAATAACCACTAGAATCTTGAATGGATACTGATTTAAAATTTTCCGCTTCAATATCAAAGGCTTTACGTGAAGGAATTCATGTTACACAAATATATTTGGAATTACAATACACTTACGGTTCACGTTGGTTATACACATCCAAATTGATCATTATATCTTCAAATCCATGAAATATATACCTTATACAGATTTATTTTAATCAACTAAATAATGCTCGAAAAAAATCGAAAACTAAGGGACTTATTGATACAAAATAAACATTAATTCCATTCTTTAGACCAACGACTCCACTCCCCACTTACGAACTTACATTGTCCTCAATGTAAAGTGAGTGTAAATAAGTTGTTGGGAAAGCAATGGTGTACTAAAACAAGTCAAAACAAATACTCGGATGATATTAAAGGGTGGGTGGGTGGGTTAAAATTATGACCGTTGTGTGTGCAAATAAAATAAAAGTGTGTGAGTGTGACAATTGTAATGCAAAAGGGTAGATAAACACACCACATAAACTTTTATTGATTTAAAACACACAATATTCCACTGATAGTTGAACTAATACATGTCACACATTATTTGAAATTTAAAGCAGACTAGATCATGATATGAAATATGTGACAAAGTATTAACTCGAGTCTTTTTACCCATATCCTCAAGGGTTATTTCAAATCGTTCGAACAACCTAAGTCCAAGAAATGACGCATTTGAATTTTCTCTTTTTCTCCATCGGGATTTTCGGATAACCACCTAATCATTCCCTTTTAACGACATTCAAACATTCATCCTAAGACTTGGTGAAACAAAATGAAAATCAATCCAAGTATTCGCAAAGTATCATCCAAAGTATGAGTAATTGTTATATTTAACATTTTTTATGGTCGCCTCCGGTAGCGCTTTTGGTTAACGTCGTTTGCTCGACAAACTTAAGCAACTAATATAATATACTAAACTAAATGGGATACTTCTAACAATTACTCACCAAAGCATGTAACAATTAAGCACACGAATCAACTAGAAATAAATGCTTAATGAGTAAATAGGAAGGATAGTACCCGTGATTTCACTATATTTATAGTTTATAGCTAGAGCCTCTTTTGCTTCAGTTTTTAATGCACAAGTGGTGGGTCATCCTCACGTACCGCATCCGTCTTTTTTATCAATACTGGTCTCCAACATATGTTAGACGAATGACGTCGAATCCAACGGATCTTGACATTTTCTTTTGATTTTCGAGCTTTCGGTTTGTGAGCCTTCATATCATTGATAGAGTCATCTTCTTCAACTACCTGCGTGTTAGTACGATCCACAACAAGGGGACACAAAGTGTCCACACAAGAATAAGATTCTAGTGTAGTGCATGGATAATTCAATGGAATGTAAATGTTGAAGACAACGCGCTTATCATTCACTCCCAAACTAAGCTCTCCTTACGAACATCGATCACACGGCTCCCACCGTTGCTAAAAATGGTCTACCGAGGATAAGGGTGCACTCCCTACCTCCATATCCATAACAACAAAATCGACGGGAAGTAAAATTTATCTACCTTAACCAACACGTCTTCGATGACTCCTTTAGGATGTTTAATAGATCTATATCCGCAAGTTGGAGAGTCATCTCCGTGCACGCTTAAGCTTACATATGCCAAGTTTCATGAAATCATTATAGGACATGAGGTTTACGCTTGCACCGAGATCACAAAGCGCCTTCTCAAACAAAAGTCCCCAATTTCACATGGGATAGTAAAACTACCGGGATCTTTAAGTTTAGGAGGAAGCTTGTGTTGAAGCACAATGGAACACTCCTCACTTAGACACACCGTCTCATATTCTTCCAACCGTTTCTTTCTCGGATAGTATGTCTTTAAGAAACTTACCATATTCGGCATATTGATTAGAGCTTCAATGAAAGGGATATTAATAGTTAAGTGCGAAAAGTGTCAAGAAAATGTGCATACTTCTTATCCAACTTCATCTCTTTGATTTCCTTTTCGGGGAATGGGGAGTAATTCAAGATCAATTATAGTAGGGTTAGAATGTATACCTCCTTACCCTTGTCGTTAAACGAAGATGGTAAAGCTTCCTGGAATGATTGTGCCTTTTGAGGACAAGCATCTCGTCATCATTCTGCACCTTTTTCTTCAAAATATGCTTTGGATATGGTGTCGCTTACTATCGATTGAATCGAGGTGAATTTGGGTTGAGCGGATAAGGTTCGGTTTGAATTGGCCTTTCAAACTTGATTCATTCTCAACATGATCATTGGTCAAGGTCCTACTCATTCTTGGATTTTTCAATATTCTAAGAACCTTGACCCATTCCTCATCCTTACTTTCGAGTTCAATATATTTGTTTTGTCTTAGAAATCTTCAATAATGTCCTATTCCTCTTTAGATTCCATGTTTTTTCTCATATTTACCATCTAAATCATTCTCTACTTCATTAATTTCGATGTTTTCTAATCCATTACTTCCATAGATCCTTCCACTTCTAAGTAATAATGTGATTACCTCTTTCGAGTTTCTTTCAAGATTACTTGGCGGCTCTCCGGAGGTTTCATTGCTTTTACGTTCCTCTTCTCTACTCAAATGATATTCCAAATTCCGTAATGAAGCTTCTACAATTCTCATTCGGTATCATGTCCACTTATAGATGTTTTAAACGTACTCATATCCTTAGTATTGTACATAGAAGTCATCATGGTTTCCATATTTTGAGCTTGAGTTGACATCATACCCATCAGATTTTCGATTAATTTCTCCCATTTATCAACTCCTTCAGGTTGAGTTGAACTTTGGGTGACTGGTATGCTTTGAGTGGTATGTTGTGGATACGGTCTAGGTAATGATTGTAGGTTCTGATTCGAGGTATCTCCTTGATAAACCTTATTAGTATATGGATTCTTATATTGAACTGGATACGGTGGTTGTCCTTGCTTACTAGGGTTTTCAGAGCAACGAAAAGTAGGGTGAGCTCTTCTAATAGCATTAAACGAGTTTGAATATGCATTGTTCAAATTCCTATGCTGTTGCAAAAAACTCACCTTTTCCCTTGAATATCCTTTTGGTTCTTCCATCCCTAATGACACATTATCATGACTTGAGTATTCATTTGGTAAGATATTTTCTGAGTTTATCGTTTTACTGGCTAATAAGCCGTCAAATTTCCTACTCAAATTCTCCAAGTGTGCTAGGACTTCTGTATTCGATGTATATTCTCCTGCAAATGCTACTTTTCTTGTGCTAGAACCGGTTTCCCACATTCTGTTGTTTTTGGAAATCTTTTCTATAGCATCGTAAACTATTTGAGCTTCACTCATCATTAACGAACCACCACATGCATGATCAACATCTGCACGTGAGTCTTTTCTTAATTTACGACAGAAAATTTGAATTTGCATATCTAAGGAATAACCATGATCGGGACAAGCTCTTAATAGCTTTTTAAATCTTTCCCACGCATTCCCAAACGTTTCTTCAGATCCTTGTCTAAAATTAGCAATCTCGACTATTAATTCCAATTTTCTACCAGGAGTAAAATACTGCTTTAAGAACTCGGTTTGAATCTCCTCCCAACTAGTCAATGAATGATGTGGAAGTGACAGAAACGAATCTCGTGCTCTTCCTTTTAAAGAAAAAGGAAACAAAGACATCCTCGTTAATTCCCGATGAGCACCATGACTTTTGTTTGTATTACACAATTCTTGAAAGATAGAGGTGATGATGTGGATCCTCATCATCTTCTCCTAGAAAATTGGGCTCTTGTGTCAATTAAAACAAAAGATGAGATTTTATCTCGAAATTATTTGCTCTCTATTGGGTAAAAGAATTGGATTATTAATCTGTACCTTCTTACGGTCCGATCACATATAGGTCTCAAGGTTAATTTGGTTTCGATTATGCTTATTCGATTTCGATGATTTCTATTATTTCGATTACGGTTATTAGGTTGAGGTAAATTCGATTAAGGTTTTGGCCATGCCTCGAGCATGAGCAATCCGCTTGTTCAGTGTTTCACCAACGGTTTCGACCATTTTTAAGAACTCGATTTGACAATTCTTGGGGAATAGAAAATATCGAATAGAAAATAACACGAAATCGATAAAAAAACCACATTTTTTTTTTCTCTCGGTAATTACCGAGTCCACTCGGTATTTACCGAGTGTAAAATTTTTATTTTTATTTTTATTTTTCGAAATTGGTATCTTACCAATAGGCAGGTACCAAAAAAAATAACGAACCGCGTTTACTTTCTACTATCGAAAATAGAAAATAACTCGAAATTGGTAGAAGAAGAAAATTGGCAACTAAAAGAAGGTAGATACCAACGGAAAACAAAAATAGAAATGTGATAAGAAGAGTGTTGACTTATCCTCGAGAATTTTGAGCTAATACAAGTAGTAACCATAGACACAATGAATTAGCGTCGTTTCCCTCGCAACGGCGCGCTTGAAAGTCGACGGATTGTTTCTAGGCTATCAATCCTTACCGGCGGTGCATCGGGTCAAATTGTAGTGCTTTAGTCACGGTGAGTCAGTCGTATCTCGAGGAAATGAAGGCATAATTCAAAGTGTGGTTAAACACCGAAGTTTTATTATTAAGTCGATCTAAGTCGCAGTTTTATCGTTTTATCGGGTTAGATCGTTAGATTAGTTAGATGTTAGAAAGCAGTAAATAAATATATAAATATAAAAATAGATAATATATATATATATTTTTGGATAAAGCGAGTTAATACGTTCTTGAATACGATATATCTTTTAGTAGAAATAAATGAGCATGAGATCTTCCTTTATTCAGGTGTAAATTATGTGAAGCGGTGCACTCTCACACCATTTCAGCGATTCACACAGCATGCGGCGTATAAAGCGTCTATATGTCTCATTTAACTATCCTACGTCATCCAAAAGATCGGTCACTACCGTTTTGTCATGCGGTCAATATTTTAGAATCTTCATAAAAATAGATAAATTGACGTAATTAGATCTCGAGCACAAATTTTAATAAGATTTGTTTTCTAGGACCAATCGTCATTAGGGTAGGAAGAGGATTAGTTGTCACGTTTTCATTTCGGTCATTTTTACCCTCCGGTCTTTCTATCCGTACATTAAGTTCAAAATAGAAAGAGATTCATCATAATTAATTTTTAATCATTTTTACCATAGTCAATCATCCAGGATCATAAAAGATAACTAATTGATTTATATCTTGTTTAGATATATTAACATCATTATTATAAGTAATATAAAAATAGAAATAATAAACATAATAACATTAGAAAATTACCGATTATAATCATTGAATCGGGGTTGTATCCAACGGATATAGCATAACAAAACTTTGAAATCAACAATTTTCGATAATTATTAAGCCATTACAAATCTGATTTCATAACTACTTTATTTATATAAAAACATATATATACATACATGTATATACGTATATATATAACTAGTAAAAAATAAAATAAAAGAAGGTAGATGAAATATGTATATATATGGATATATATATATATTTTGGGACGTGTGTGTGTATATATATAGATATATCTATATATATATAAAGTGTGTACAAAATAAAAAAAGAAAAAAGAACGGAAGAAGGAAAAGAGGGGCAGAAAGGGGCAAAGAATTCTGTTGAGAATGCGCCTATTTATAGGCAAAATAGTCACGGCCGGATCTAAATCTGTGATCAGATCAATCAGCGTTGACACACCGTCATTGATGTTGTAGCGGATGTGGCAGTAGCATTGCTGATACAAATATTCTGTTGAAAAGATAGTGTAAAGGTAAAATAATCTGTCCCCACTCCTTTGTGTCATTTAACCCCGTCACCACCATCAACACCATCAACGCCGTCGCCGGAACCCATTACACCATTAATTTCCTTCCCAACAATTCTAGAAAATCATACTCAAAATCAAAACAAATACAAAATATTTTAGTAGTTTTTAGAATAATTTGAACTTCTTATGCTCAGATCTATTTTGATTTTCATCTCTGCTGAAGGAAAAGTGAATCCTCATGACTACACCAGTTGCAAATCAAAGAGAAAATAAATGATATAGATCATTTCAAGCAAAAGGAGGTGGAAGGAAGCAGGTGATGTTTTTCTCTTTAGAAAAAAAAAAGGAAAAGTGGAGTTGATGATGATTTTTTGAGAGAGAAATCTTCTATGGCATTATCTAAAAATGGAGAAGAGTGTAGAGAATGTCTAAATTTTCCTTTCTATTTAGAGCAAGAGTAGTGGTGATTGTGAGAATGGAGTGTTATTTGTTGATGCTCGGTTGATGTGGAAGAATATGAGTGGAAGATAAATATAGAAGGATTGTGAAGATAATATGTGTGTGATTAGATGTTGTAATGGTGTAAAATATTTTAAATCTATTGATTAAAATAATAATATATTTTTCTAAGTTTAGGAAGAAAAAAGGGTGAGGCTCTTCTTTCAATAGAGAATATTGGCTAGTTGCTTATCTAGAAACAGATAATGTGTTAGACAATCCTTCCAAAAACTAATCTATTTTGCTTCCGTTAATTTCCTTTTGCTGTATTCAGTGTTCTACTATGACAAAAAGGTGAGGAGAATATCTCCACAAAAGGGTTACTACGGTTGCTCTTAACCTCTATTATTTTGTAATTGTACATTCTTGGCTATCTATTTATCAACTTTATTAATAGATTATCTCCAAAACCTTGCCACTATGGTTGCTCTAAAGCTATAACACACATATCATTATTACGTTGTGTTTATTCGATACAAAACCAAGAAATATTAGTATTAAATTAAATAGTGAGTTCAATTGAGGGTTATTCTATGGTAGAGACTCTCCACGTAAGGAGTTGTCTACGTGGCATCATCTGGACCACACAGTTTGATCGATGAAACTGTGTGGTCCAGATGATGCCACGTAGACAATTTAGGAGTCCTACGTAAGAATTTGCCTTCAATTGATTACTTTCAATCTCAATTGGTCCCTCTACTGGGGAAACTTCTTGTGTGGTGAGGGATTTTAGAGTGAAGTGACCGGTGGGTTGATCAGAACAACACAGTTTAGATATTGGATGTAAACTGTGTGATCCTGATCAATCCACCGATCACTTCGGTGCATGTGGAGATACTAGGAAGCCTGCTGCTGGCTTGCAAGGTGTTTGATTTCATTCCCTGACGTGTGAACAGTGGTCAACACTTGAAGTGTGAAAGCATAAAAGCTAAAACACATCTCTCTCTCTCTCTTTATCAAACGACCGACGGCTTCCTGCTTTTCAATTTCGTTTGAGTTAATTTCAGGAAAAAGCTATGAGCAATGAATAGTAAGATTCTGTTACTTAGCTACTTGCTTTTTCTTTCCAATTTTTTTGTGTTCCTGTTAGTTTAATTCATTGTTTTTTTTTTTCTGTTCTTTCTCCGTAGTGATTATCTGTTCAAATTATTGTTAATCGGCGATTCTTCCGTCGGCAAGTCTTGTCTCCTTCTCAGATTCGCGGTATTGTTATCTTTTCATTCCAATTTAAGCTGCTGGAGGTGGATTTTGTCTGTGTTGTATATTTAGGGTATTTCAATTTTAACTGATTTCTTCTCATTGATCTACAGGATGACTCGTATGTTGACAGTTATATTAGCACTATTGGAGTTGACTTCGTAAGTTTGATTTTGTTTTGTTCTGTAGTAGAATTTCATTTCAATGTTATATGTTGTTGTATTTTCTTCTCCAGGAAACCTAAATTTCAAATTTTTTTTGTTCTTTCAGAAAATTAGGACGATAGATTTGGATGGGAAGACAATCAAGCTTCAAATTGTGAGTAAAAGTTTGTTTGTTGATTTGTAAGTGTAGTTCATACTTCATAGCATTAGGTAGGCATTCTGCAATTTGTGTAATTGTAAGGATTTTGTCATTTGTGTCCCCGGCTTATTTAGGTCTTTCATTTTCCTCCCTACAGCTCTTCTCTTTTTGCTTCTTGTTTACTTGAGGTTTTCTTAGATTGGTGCGTTCCTCCCTGCTTTTCCTTTTTCCTCTATAAGTGATTCAGTGAAAGTTGTAGTCTTCTTTATAATGGTGATTTGGTGATCATATGCTTTGGTTGTGGTTGTTTTATAAAGTTAATTAGACTTAAAAGTTTTGTATTGAACTGCTTGGTAGGACGTTGGCATTTTATCTGATTACGGATTAGTTCATTCCCCTGCCCCACCCCTTAGAGTTTGTTTCTGGAATAAAATGCCTGAGCTTGGACATTACTACCCATAGTAAAAGCCAATAGACTTAAATGTCTGGACATTTTGATTCATGCTTGCTTTTCCTTTTCTCCTCTTTCTTATCTGGATTATTTACGGTAGTATGTAACCTTTGTTATGTTGCAGTGGGACACTGCTGGACAGGAACGTTTTAGGACCATAACCAGCAGTTACTACAGGGGTGCCCATGGCATCATTGTAAGATTTATTTTTTTAGTTCGTGTCTATATTACTTCAGTTTGTCAACTCTTCATTTATATTTTGTGCTGTGTTATTACATTCGTTATAGGGAGATCACCATCTATAATATTGGAAAATTATTTTATTTTGTAAAAGATAAGGTAAGGATACATACAATAGATTTAATTGGCCTGGCCCTTTCTTGGACTGCACCTAGGCTAGCTGTATGATTCCATGCACTGGTTTGCTCTTTAATTCATTTTTCAAGAGACGTTTCTGGAATCTGTCCATTGCGATGTTCGTCTTGGCTAGATGTTTTCTGTGTTAAGATGAATTGAACAGAAGCTTGTTTGGATTAGCTTTATTGTCTATAGGTTTCATGGGAAGTATTAATGGTTGTGGCCTTGTGGGGAAGATATTCCGCTTATTTTAACGGTTCTTCCTCTATTTAGTCTGGTTTTCTGGTAATATTGTTAAATGAACCTTATGACATTTTTGAAGTGACTCCTTACTTGCATCTGGTTCTAGCTTTTGCAGTTTAAAATAACCTTTGATATGTGCAGGAGACACATGGATTATTTCAATTAGTGCTCAACTTTTTATTTTTGAAAATATTTTAATAGTCTGAATCCTTCCTTGTCCTTTTTTGCCTATCATATGGTTCACTAAATATTCTGACAGCGCCAACTTGTTACAGATTGTATATGACGTTACTGAGATGGAAAGCTTCAATAATGTTAAACAATGGTTAAATGAGATTGATCGATATGCCAATGATAGTGTCTGCAAGCTTCTGGTGGGGAATAAATGTGATTTGGTGGACAATAAGGTTGTTGACACCCAAACCGCAAAGGTATATCTGATTTGTCTAGTTATATTCTAATATTTGCATCTCAACTTTCTATATGATGCTGTACTCTATTTTTTGTTTTGATATGCTCGAGCATTTCTTTCAAGGGCCTAACACTAAGGTTTTACCCTTAGCGTATTTGATTTTCTGTACCGTCTTCCAGTTTGAATCAGTCTATGTGCTACATGTTTTTGGCTGAATCTCTATTGCAACATGAAGGTAATATCCTTTTAGTAGTGCCTCCACAGTTTCTTACATGATTGGAAGGGTTTCCTTGACCAGCTACTTAAAGTTATTTCCCACTTTTTGTGACGACGTCATCTTCTGAAACATCATTAAACTCACGCATATTCCACTAGGTTGACAGGTTATACAAATCCTTTTTGACTGTTGGGCTCTTCATGTACCATCTGCAGTATGCAATATTTTTCTTTTCAAGCTTCGGTCATTACATTCTTCTGGTGAACCTTTCCCAGTTTAGTAGGAAAACTTTTTTGAAACCCACGTCTAAGAGGTGCATCTGAAGGATGACCTTGCTCATGTTTAAACAATCTCAAACACATGGCTTGTGTATTTATTTAAATTGTTAAATGGTTGTCTAAATTTCTTACTGCTCATTCATTTCTCGTTTCATAATCTTTATATTCACACATGCATGCTTTCATTCTCATCTTATTATTTTCTTTTGTTCACATTCGTAGTCTGCTGCTCCCTAGTCTATTCCTCCGTTAATTTGCAGCATCAATCTTAGATTTCTGTAACTTGTGATATATGCGTCGCTCTCCAACTTTGAAGACATATATAAATATTTTTCTGTTGAGGCAAAGGCTGTCACCATGTGACTAGTTTCACTCGTTGAAGTAGTATCTTATAGAAATATATGGTAAGATTGCATACAATAGGCCTAGATTGTATGGCGCATGGGCGGGATGCTAATGTGCTCTGGACTATCCTTTTTCTTGTTACTGAAATTGAATCATATTCGATATTCACTAGATCCACTGTAGAACAATTCACACCTTTCTCCATTGTCACATCTACCAGGGCAACATCAATCTTAACAACTAACACATTTGTAACTCTTCCTACCACCAAATGCAACATAAGTTGTGTTGAGATATTTGTTTTTCTTGATACGTGATATTTGTGTGCCGGTAGCTCTTTTTGCCAAATGTTAAGCAATCTAATTTGTGTTGTGCTTGAAACTCAGGCATTTGCAGATGAACTTGGGATCCCTTTTCTCGAGACAAGTGCAAAAGATGCGATTAATGTAGAGCAAGCTTTCCTGACAATGGCCGGGGAGATAAAAAAGAAGTAAAGATTAACTAGTCGTTCATTTCCTTTTTGTGACTCTTTTACCATATCATCGGGAGGTAGATTAGAAACTTTTGTGATTCGTTTTACATGTGAATGTGCATGGTGCAGGATGGCAAGCCAACCAGCTGCAAACAGGAAGGCACCAAACACGGTCCAAATCAAGGGGCAGCCAATCGAGCAGAAAAACAACTGTTGTGGTTAAATATTATTATTACATGTTGGTATATAAGATCTTTGTATGGTATGGTGAATCTACTGTTGGAAGTTCTAGCTGTAAGGGTTTTTTTTTTTTTTTTTTTTGGCTGAAAACGGCAGGGTTATTTCTATGTATGGCTTGTTCCTTTTCAACGAAGTGCCTCTATTATTATTGGGGTTTTTTTTTTCCCTGTTAACATGGAACATTCTGTTAGAAGCAGGATCCGGAACCGTTCGGCCATGAGATGTCTGTCCTTATCATTTATGGTAAAATACGTATATTCAACACTCCCTCTCAAGTTTGGTCGTAGATATTAAAATGTCAACCAAACTTGACAACAAGGGTTTGAAACACCTTGACTTTACATGGCTTTTGTTAAAATGTCTGTCGACTACCCTCTCGTGGGAACATAGGATACTTGAGAATCTTCTCTTCAACCTTTTCTCGAATGAAGTGTGTATCAACATCAAACATGCTTTGATTTATCATGGCAGAAACCATGCTCAAGGCAGAAAGTGTAATTGGGGGGAGGTTTCGTGACAGGAAACTCCAGATCTTCAAGCAACCTTTTTCAACATATACCCTCACAGATGCCTATGGCACTAATTCTTGAGACCAGAGATTGCTTTTTTGCTTTTCTATGTAACAATATTTCCCCATGGAAAGCTGCAGTGTATGATCTTTTGAGAAACAGGGTATGATCACTATGACACTATTTAAATTCTCTCTTTGATTATTATGGTAAAGCAGTTAAAGCCCTAACCATGGGGCCTTCGCCTTCCGATCCCATAGGAATGTGAGGAGAGGTTAATCATGGGACCTAGTCTCTCGGGATGATGAGGCCAGTTAGATATCTCTACCGAAGAAAGGCCGGGCCCTAATAGAAAATCATTAGTTGATTTACTTTGATTCACATTTATTGATTGAATATCCTGTAATTACCATTAATTGATTTGTCATTTATTACATAGGATCCATTCACACTTTGTATAATCATTGTATAAATTGTAACACCGTCTGATAATGAAAATCATCTTTCTCACAATTCTATTATGGTATCAGGCACAATAGATCCTCACCTCTTTTTTCCTCTCTCGGCTGAACCCATTCCATTTCTTTCTTTTTTTTTTTTCCTTTTTTTTCAACCATGTCTACTCTCACCGATCAGACAATCATCGCGAATCGCCACCACCTTTGGTGGCTCAAGCAATTCGGCAAAGAACCTCCCCTCTCGTCCTCTCAACTCGGGAGTTCAAGCTCCCATCAAACTCACCGACGATAACTATGCTATTTGGGAAATACAATTCCGCTCGCTGCTCACCGGCTATGACTTACTTGGGTATGTTGACGGAACCAAAATTAAGCCGCCGGAAACCATAACTTCTGGTGACTCGACTGCACCAAATCCGGCCCACAGTCACTGGATTAGGCAGGATAATCTCATCCTCAATGCTCTGATTGGTTCTCTCTCCACGACGGCTCTCTCTGCCATCAACCGTCCCTCGTGCTCTCGTGATGTTTGGACCCAACTCAGGCCATCTATGCGACACCATCAAGGGGCCGCATCAAGCAGGTAAAGCAATCTTTAAAAAGAATCACCAAAGGCACCCGTATTATCTTTGAATATATCCAAGCAATTCGTAGTAAAGCAAATGAATTGGCACTTCTTGGATCGGCAATGGACCTCAAGATCCGGTGGATATCATTTCGAAAACTTGGGTGACGAATACGCTGATCTTGTTCGAGCAGTTCAGGCTCGTGACACACTAATATCCATTGATGAACTCCATGAGAAACTTCTCAATTACGATGCTTCCCGTCGTCGTGATGCGACCACTTTTGCTCCGGCAGTTGCTCACACCACATATCGGCCCCCCCATGCTCCAAGCAGTCTTTGTTCGCCACCACAACAGGTAACGTGTGTCTTTGCCGCCCTCCTCAAAGCCGTATCTTGGAAAATGTCAAATGTGTGGTACTCATGGGCATAGCGCTCGTCGGTGTCCTAATTTTCAATTTATTTCGGTTTCTGGCTCTTCCTCACCACGGCCCGCTCAACAAAACCGGTCCTCCGGACCCCAAGCTCATTTGGCTGACCACTCTTCACAGGTAAGTTCCCAATCTTGGCTTCTTGACAGCGGTGCGTCGCATCACGTTACCAATGACCTTGCCAACCTTGCCCTACACTCACCCTATGCCGGTTCTGTTAGGTGTAGTGCCCGAAAGACAATTTGTGTAATTGTTTTTAATGGATGACGGAATTTATCTCACCTTATTACTTGCTTTGTGCTTGTAAGTAATACACTGCTGCAAACCCTAAGTATATCAGTATGTAACCGCTTAACTCAGTGTATGGCATGCACGTGAGGATTGAGTTAGTGGTGATATACTTAAAGCTGTTAGTCCGTGGTGAACTTAATCGAGTTTAGGGTCTCTTGATTAAAACACCAATAACGCTTGAGAACACCTTAGGGTGTGATAGTCTTATCCGGACTGTCGGTAGAGGGTACCTACGTGGGGCATTTATATATGATGGCATTCATATAGGACTGGACCGATTTAATCTGAATTTCTCGGTATAATTCCGTAATCGAGGAATCTTATTAAATCATTAGATGATCATATATGGATCAACCTTAATCCCGAGGTGATCACGGTCTTTCGCTTGTCCGGGGTAGTGTTTGATGTGTTAGTTACGGTTCACTTTAATATGTGTTCCAAGCCACTTCTCATTGGCACTATCTCCGGATGAGTGAGTAGTTACGATTTTCACAGCAGACATGGAATCCATTCCTTCCTGCGGGAAGTAGAGAGACAGATCCCTTATTTGTTAGCCCTAAGAAAGTGATCGATCCCGGGAGTTCACATTTGACTAATTAGCTACTAGTCAGATATGTGTACTAATTGATCATCAGGGGGTTGATGGTAAATAAGGATAAGATATTTGGAGTTGGGTTCACGGAGACTTCCCACTCGTAATGGGACGATCTATGGAGGGTTAATCCGTATGTAGTGATTATATCAATGGACGCTTATTCACTCTATGGGTTGAGTATAAGTATACATCTATAATCGGTAGAGTTCGATTTCGGGTTTATGGTGGCGTAATCCGGAATTAATAATTAATGTACTTATTACATTCGACGAATAATTAATTATTGAGACTCTTGGTTATAGGTCCATGGTCCCCGATGTGGAAACTCGTAATTCGGACTAGTAATCTTGTTATTTGGGCCTCAGAAATAATTAATTGGCTGGGCTAATTAATTGATATGCATGGATATTATTTAGTTGGACTAAATAATATTATACACATAAAAGACATTTTATGTGGGCTTTTTTGACCTAAAGTGGCGCCTCATGTCCTATTATTGTCACAAGAATTAATTTTTTTTGTGATGTGGAAAATAAAAGATATTCTTGTTATATGATTGGTTGGATGACTTGTTATTTGATTTCCTATTGGTCAATACATGTCACAATTAGTCATTAAGGAAAATATCTTTTTATTTGGATTAATTAATTATTTAATTAATTAAAACTTGGAGGCCAAGGATTTACTCTCCTATAAAAGGAGAGTTATTCCAAGGGAAATTGGATTGAAAATTTCGACCCTTGCCACAAAATAGAGAGAAAAATTAGTTTTCTTGTCTTGGGTTCTAGAAGAAGAAAAACTTGGAGTTTTTCTTGGTGTTGCATATCAAAGAGGTTCGTTTATCAAGAAGGGTGTCCACCAACCGCCGTTTGGAGAACACATCGGAAGATCAAGGCTTCTCTTCCCGATATTGGTAAAATAATCTTAACCCCCTTGTAGTACTTAAGTCCTTTAATTATGTATTGTGATATATGAATCGTGATCCATCCGCTGCGCGTAGATCTAATTCGTTTAGATCTAAGAACCTGCATCCTTCAGGTTCTGATGACATCATGATTGGTGACGGTACTTCCCTCTCTATTACTCACACTGGTTCCACCCATCTCCCTCCCTCTCCTTTAAATTTCAAAATTAATGATGTGCTATGCGTTCCCAATATTTCCCGTAATTTATTATCAATTTCCAAATTTTGTTATACTAATAATGTTTCTGTTGAATTTTTTCCGGACCATTTTCACGTAAAGGAGATTCCCACAGGCAAATGTCTTCTGACCGATCCTGCTAAAGACGGTCTTTACACTTGGCCCAGCCGTCCCATTCTCGCTTTTGCTGCCTCTGCCGCTCCCAAGGACACCTGGCATTCCCGTTTAGGACATCCTTCTCCTCCAATTTTACGTTCTGTTTGTTCTACTGCAAATTTACCACTTTTAAATAATGTTGATTCCGTACACTGTGATGCTTGCCTTTCCAATAAAAGTCATAAATTACCTTTTGGTTCTTCCACTTTAATGTCTACTCGTCCTCTCGAAATTGTTTTTTCTGATGTTTGGTCTTCCCCCGTTTATGCTATTGATGGGTCGAAATACTACGTAATTTTTGTTGACCACTTTACTAAATATGTTTGGTTTTATCCGTTATCTCGTAAATCTGACGTTGCCACAATTTTTCCTCGCTTTAAATCACTTGTTGAAAAATACTTTGACACCTCGATTAAAATTATCTATACCGATAATGGTACAGAATTCACTTGTCTGCGCCCTTTCCTCTCCACTCACGGCATCTCCCACTTTACAACACCACCGCACACCCCCGAACACAATGGTTACTCTGAACGTCGTCACCTCCATATCGTGGAAACTGGTCTAGCACTTCTCACACATGCTTCCATGCCCACCACATATTGGCCTTATGCCTTCTCCACTGCCGTCTACTTAATTAACCGTCTCCCCACTCCCACTCTTAATATGCTCTCCCCTTTTCACAAAATTTTTGGTCACCTCCCTCACTACGACAAACTTCGTACCTTCGGGTGTCTATGTTACCCATGGCTTCGCCCCTATACTAAACATAAACTTGAGTCGCGGTCCCGTGCTTGTGTCTTTATTGGATATTCGCTCACTCAAAGTGATTATCTATGTCTTGACACCTGATGTATGATTTTTATATGATTAAATTTACGTGATTTTATTATGTTTTATGGACGAATTCTATGTAAAATATATGAAATTATGATATAATTAGTATGAAATATTAATCTTTATAGTTTAGTATAGTTAGTAGTAAAAGTTAGTATTTATAGTAAAAGTTGTAGTTTTTACGGTTTTAGTGACGGAGGAGTGTTGTGTCTATTTTACACGGGTATTTTGTGTTTATTTCATTGCAGAATCCTAAGATGAACTGAAATCCCGAGTAGAGACACTTTTTGAAGTCAATTCAAGTCGTTGGAAGGAAGTTATAAAGCGTCACTCAATTTAAATGATTAAGTGGGTAGTCGTTTTTTAATAATGAAATCTCGAAAACGACACGTATTGGGAATGGCTCGTTAAAAAGACATTTTCTGGGAAAATGTTCTTCACGAAAGTTGAAGATCTTCATATGAGGTTTCTAAAGCACTTTGAATCATGAAGATTAGAGGTCTACAACTCAAATGGTGGTCAAGTGGCTAATTGATTTGTACTATTGAAAAATCCCGAAAAGGACACGTAATACAAATGGCTCATCGAGAATACGTTTTCTGAAGAATTGGCCTTGATGGAAGTTGTAGAGAATTCAACGAGCTTTTCAACGGAAGTTTGATTATGTCATTCTGATATCGAGAACTCAAGTTACGATTTTTAGAAGTTTGCTATGTAATTATATATAATTATATATATAATTACACAGCATCTGTGATGATTAAGGGTAACATGGGCTCACATGCTTATAACTAACTGTAATGATTGTCATCATTACACCGGACCGATCCGGCCAATTTTCAGGACCGGTCCGGGAAGGAGGAAAGTCTATAAAAGGGAGATCAGAGGCTCATTTCAAAGGGTACCAATATATATACACCATATTCTATATATATTCTCTATCCCCTCTTTTCTTTAGTTTGTAAATAGGCCTTATGCCGGAATAAATTAGTAGTAGTAGTATCGTAATAATGCTCGGGAAATTCTCGAAGGTTCAATGTTGCTGAAGTCGTTGTAATACTTGGGAAAAGGCGATTTCTAAGTCAATGATTGTAATCGGAGTAACTTTTTTCAAGTATTTATGTTTATGTTTGTTATTTTCTTCTTTTAGTTTTTATAATGTTATTAGGCTAGATCTAATAACTAGCCAAAGTTATGTAATCGTATTATTTCGATATTTCCGTTAAAAGAATGATGTCTAAGTAAAAGTGATTAAAATTGAGTTAAAATGAATCTTTTTCTATTTCGCTACGTAAAGATAACATATTCGGATTGGACGTAATCAACCATGATGAATACCACATATAACCTGGCGATGATGGCGACCGGAGAAGTCGAGGATATGAGTAAAAATAGAAAAACCGGAGGGTAAAAATGGCCGTCCTGATTAACGGAATCCTATTTCTACCGAGGCGATTTGTCCTAGAAAAACAAATCTTATTAACTTTGTACTCGAGATCTTAATAATGTTAAAATCACAGTTTAATTGAAACTACACCGTTTGTATTAAATCGATCCGCTTGACAACCGGAGCCTCTTGAATAACATCGGCCATCTGACAAATGGAATCACCTCTTTTATCCGGGGTAGATTTGTACTCGGTACCTGTTTTGACTAACTAAGTTTAGCCTGGGGCAGTTGTGGACATTGGACTGATGACAATTTGACATATGACAATTTCATACGCTCGTGTGAGGAGGAATTGTTGACAATAGGAGTACACCGTTTCATTTACTCAATTGGACCTAATAAAAAGGAAGATCGAGCACATTCTATTAATTGAAAAGATCGAATAAATTGATTACATATACTTTGGCTAGTTTAGTTTATAAACTATATATTGGTATCTATATATATATATATATATATATATATATATATATATATATATATATATATATATTTTACGATTTATGTACATCTATATATATTTATATATCTATATATATTATATTAGAATAACTTTTAAATTACGTATTTATTTTATGTTGGTTAGAATAGTAGTAATTTGTGTAATAAAATTACGGTTTAGATCGAGTTAATGGCAGCTCTTTGGTGTTTAACCACACTAAAAGAATTACCACTTTTTTCCCGAGGATTCGACACGACTCACCACTTTATCACTACAATTTGACCCGGTACACTTTGCCGGTTAGGATCCGTCTAACCTAGAAAAGGTCTGTCCCTTTCTTGACGCCGTTTCTAAGGTCTGGTTTGGTGACGTCAGCTCTCTGGCGCCGTTGCCGGGGAAACAAAGTCGCTAATTTCTTTCTTTGTGTCTATGGTTACTACTTGTATTAGCTTAAAATTCTCGAGGATAAACCAACACTTTTCTTATCTCATTTCTTTTTTATTTTTCGTTGGTATCTACTTTCTTTTAGTACCAATTTTCTTCTTCTTTAAAACTCGAGCATTTTTCTATTTTCGTTAGTTGATGACGAAGCGGTAAAGCCTCCTTACTCCTTATAAGCTGATATAAACGCTACGAAAGGCGATTGCGAATAGAGAGTAAACGTGGTCATACTAGTCGTGGAAATCGACCGGGAATAAATCTTAATCAAAATATAAAAATGGTGAAATTAGTGATGAAACAAATGAGCAGAGGCTAGATCATGCTTTAGGGCATGGCCAAAACCCGTTAATCGTAATAATAATCGAATAATAATAATAATAGAACAATCAAGATCGGAATCGGAATAATCGTAACAATCCGCCAAACCCGAGACCTATCTGTGATCAAACTGTTAGGAGAAACTATACTAATAATCCCATACTTTTACCTAATGAAGGAGCGAATAATTTGAAATTAAGTCTCATCTTTTGGTTTAATTGACGCAAGAGTCCAATTTCTAGGAGAAGATGATGAAGATCCACATCATCATCTCTATCTGTTTGAAGAAGCGTGCAATCTGACCAAAAGTCAAGGTGCTCATAAGGAATTAACGAGGATGACTATGTTTCCTTTTTCTTTGAAAGGAAGAGCCGAGATTGGTTTATGTCTCTTCCACACCACTCGCTAACTAGTTGGGAGGATATTCAAACCAATTTCGAAACAATATTTCACTCGGGACGAAATTTGGAATTAAAGGTCGAGGTTGCTAATTTTAGACAAGGATCCGAAGAAGCGCTTGGGAATGCGTGGGAAAGGTTTAAAAATTGTTAAGAGCTTGTCCCGATCATGGTTATTCCTTAGATATGCAAATCCAACTTTTACGTCAGAACTAAGAAAAGATTCACGTGCGGATGTAGATCATGCATGTGGTGGTTCGTTAATGATGAGTGAAGCTCAAACAGTTTACGATGCTATAGAAAAGATTTCCAAAAATAATAGAATGTGGGAAACCGGTTCTAGCACTAGAAAAGTAGCTTTTGCAGGAGAATGTACGTCAAACACGGAAGTTCTAGCACACTTGGAGAATTTGAGTAGGAAGTTTGATGGATTACAACAAGGTAAGAATCAAAGTTCGAAAATAGCACGCATAACCTGAATACTCAAATCATGATAATGTGTCATTAGGGATAGAAGAACCAACAGGATATTCAAGGGAGGAGGTGAGTTTTCTCAAAGAAAGATAGGAATTTAAACAATGCGTATTCAAACTCGTTTAATGCTATTTAAGAGACCACCCAACTTTTAGATGGTCTGAAAACCCTATAAGCAAGGACAACCGCCATATCCAGGTTCAGTATAAGAATATGAATAATAATCAAGTTTATCAAGGAAATACATCTAATCAGAATTTACAATCATTACCTAGATCCTATCCTCAACATACCACTCAAAGTATACCAAGTAACTCGAGTTCAACTCACTGCGAAGGGGTTGAAAAATGGGAAAAGCGATGGAAAATATGATGGGTATAGTATCTACTCAAGCTAAGAATATGGAAACAATGATGACTTCTATAGGTTCAGTCAGTAAGGATATGAGTTCAATAAAAACATCTATGAATGGACATGATACCAGAATGAGAACGATAGAAGCTTCATTAAGGAATATGGAAGATCATTTGAGTAGGGAAGGTGAACGTAACAACAGTAGACCTCCTGGAGGATTACCAAGTAATACTGAAAGAAATCCAAGAGAGGTAAATGTTGTAGTTACGAGAAGTAGGAAACTCTACGGTAGTAATGGAGTAGAAAACTTCGGGAATAATGAAGTAGAAAATGATTTAGATAGAAAAAATGAAGAGACTAAAGATGAACTTGAATTCACTGATGAGGAAGAAGAAATCATAGAAAATTTCTTGAAAATGAATAGAAGTTTGGAACCTGAGAATGAAGGTGAAAAATGGGTAAAAATCCCAAGAATTTTGAAAGACCCCATGGATAAAGATTTAAGGACTTTATTTAAGGAACATGTGAGAATAGAAGAAAAAGAAAACAAGGATGAGAAACAGGAAGAATTGAAAGAATCTGAAGTAGAGATTGATTCAGGGAATAATTTAAAGAAAAAAATTCAAGAATCTGAAACATGGCGATCAAGTAACACTCAAAAGTTTAAGGATAAAGGAAAAGGGAGAATGACTTCGGAGCCAAATTAAAGGTTATAGATTTAGAATCTTTACCTTACCCACCTAAAGATCAAATCAAAAAGGCAAAAACTGATCAGAAGTATGCTCGTTTCCTTGATACTTTTCGTCATATTCATGTTAATATCCCTGTTATCGAAGCTCTGATAAATATGCCCGCCTATGGAAAGTTTTTTAAAGATATACTATCAAATAAGAAAAAATTAGAGGAATATGAGAATATATGCACTGAATGAAGAATGTTACGCAATTTTGCGAAAGATAAGTTACCACCTAAACTGAAAGATCTGGAAGTTTTACCATTCCGTGTGAAATTGGAGGATTTCTGTTTAAGAAGGTCTTATGTGATCTGGGAGCTAGTATAAATCTCATGTCTTATGAGGATTATAAAAAGCTAGGCATAGGAAAGCTTACTAAAACGGAAATGACTCTGCAAATGGTAGATAGATCGATTAAGTACCCTAAAGGAATAATTGAGGACATATTGGTTAAGGTAGACAAGTTCTATTTTCCAGTAGACTTTATAGTTATGGAAATGGAAGAAGGATTTTCAGCACCTCTTATTTTAGGACGTCCATTTCTAGCTACAGGGAGAACTTTAATCGATGTTCAGAAAGGAGAATTAATTTTGAGAGTCAATGAAGATGAAGTTGCTTTCAATATTTTCAAAGCTATGAATCATCCATATACATCACGTAATTATGTTCTTTTATAGAAGATATTCATTACATCTATGATAATCGATTACCAACTTTTGAAGATTAGAAGAATGCTTAACTTTGTCTATCTATAAAGAAGACGAGGAAGACATTGAAATGAAAGAGATAATCCTTTCTCTAGATAAAGGCAGTTTTACTTTTAAACCACCATGGCATAAGTATTTGGAGTTAGAACTAGAAGGACCAGTTCTTAAATCATCAATGGAAGATCCACCTAAGAATCTGGAATTGAAACCGTTACCTTTAAATCTGAAGTATGCTTTTCTTGAAACTGATAATCTTTTACCGATTATTATTTCATCAACTTTAACTGAGCAACAAGAAGATCAATTACTTAGAATGTTGAAAAAGCATAAGAAAGCTTTTGGATGGACGATTGCCGATATTCGAGGTATTAGCCACGAGATTTGTGTTCATAAGATAATTACGAAAGAAGATGCTAAACCTTGTATTCAACCGCAACGCCGCCTCAACCCGAATTTCTGATTAATCGTTAAGAAAGAGGTTATTAAGCTATTAGAAATGGGAATAATATTTCCTATATCGAGATAGTGAATGGGTAAGTCCAACTCAAGTTGTACCAAAGAAAGGAGGTTTCACAAGTGAAAGAGAATGATAAGAATGAATGGATTCCAACAAGGAAATTACAGGATATCGAATGTGCATTGATTTTAGAAAACTAAATGATCATACTAAGAAAGATCATCATCCACTTCCATTCATAGTGCAAATGTTGGAACGTTTAAGTGGACATAAGTATTCTTGTTTCTTAGATGGTTATTCGGGATATTTCTGAGATATTCATTGCGGCGAGGAGATAGGAAAAAACTACTTTCACTTGTCCTTATGGAACTTTTGCGTATAAAAGAATGCCGTTTGGTTTATGTAATGCTCCTGCTACATTTCAAAGATGTATGATGTCTATATTTTACGATATGGTTGAGAAATTCTTAGAAATTTTTATGGGCGACTTTAGTGTTTACGGAGACTCTTTTAATGGATGTTTGTTACACTTAGAACGAGTGTTACAACGCTGTGAGGATACCAATTTAGTGCTTAACTGGGAAAAATGTCATTTAATGGTATCGAAGGAATTGTACTAGGTCATAGAATCTCAAGTAGGAATTGAAGTTGATAAAGCTAAAGTCGAGGTAATCGAAAAATTGCCACCGCTTGATTAATCTAAGGACTCTAAGAGGATTTCTTGGACATGCAGAATTTTATAGGAGATTTATTGCAGATTTTTCGAAGATAGCAAAACCTCTAAGTCATTTGCTTGAAAAAGAAGTACCTTTTAATTTTGATAGTAAATGTATGGAAGCATTTAAGACCTCAGCGAAGTTGATTATTGCACCGAAGATTGGTAGCACCAGGATGGAATTTACCTTTTGAGATTATGTGTGATGCTAGCGATTTAAATTGTAGGAGCTGCATTTTAGGTCAAAGGTATAATAGAATTCTCAAAGCTATTTACTATGCATCTCATACGTTAAATGCACTCAACTAAACTATGCAACTCTGAGAAAAGGAAGGCTGTTGGCTGTAATTTTTGCCTTAGATAAGTTTAGATCGTATATTGTTGGCTCTAAGGTAATAGTTTATCTGAGACCATTCACTCACAAGTATTTCTTGAGTAAGAAAGATGCTGAAACCACGTCTTCTTAGATGGATTCTCCTACTTCAAGAATTTGATATTGAAATTAAAGATAAAAAAGGAAGTGAAAATGTAGTAGCAGATCATCTAAGTAGAATGGAAACTGATAAAGAGATAGGGAATGAAATTAAAGATTCATTTCCTGATGAACAACTGTTTAGAATTGATACTCCTTCAACCATGCAGTTATTAAAGAAAAGAATTCCTTCTAAGGAAAATTCACCTTGGTTTGGAGATATCATTAACTACTTAACCTGTGATTACATTCCGTCTCATTGGACTTGGCAACAGAAAAAGAAGTTCTTTTATGACTTAAAATTTTATTACTGGGAGGAACCGGACCTTTTCCGTAAATGTTCGGATGGGATAATCAGAAAATGTGTGCCTGATAGTGAAATTTTAAGTGTTTTATCGTTTTGTCATGATCGTGAGGCAGGAGGTCATCATGGAGGTTGGAAAACTGCTTTTAAAGTTTTACAATGTGGTTTTTATTGGCCTACACTTTATAAAGATGCGTATACATATGTTAAATCTTGTGAATCATGTCAAAAATGGGGAAATATTTCGAAAACATGAAATGCCTATGCAACCTATTTTAGAATGTGAACTTTTTGATGTTTGGGGCATAGATTTCATGGGACCTTTCCCTATATCGTTTGGAAAAAGATTTATTCTTGTAATGGTAGATTATGTCTCGAAATGGGTAGAAAGTGAAGCTCTTCCCACTAATGATACCAAGGTTGTCATACGATTCCTTAAAAGAACATATTCACTAGATATGGCATTCCGAGGCAATCATTAGTGATGAGGTCACACTTTTGCAATCGACCATTTACTAAGTTAATTGAAAATATGGTGTAACGATAAATTAGGAACGCCTTATCATCCGCAAACCGGTGGTGAGGTAGAGGTGTCGAATAGAGAGATTAAAAGAATCATAGAAAATAAAGTGGACTCAAACCGTAAAAAATCGGCGAGTTAGACTAGATGATGCGTTATGGGCGTCTGAAATGACTTTTAAAACTCCAATTGGTTGTTTCTCCTACAAGTTAGTCTTTGGTAAATCTTGTCATCTCCCAAAGTAGAATTAGAACACCGAGCCTTACGGGCTATTAGATTTCGAATTTCGATCCTAAGGCTGTCGGTGATCATAGATTACTTCAGTTAACAGAATTAGAAGAATTTCGCCTTGATTCTTACGAAAATGCTCGAATCTACAAGGAACGCACAAAATCCTTCCATGATAAGAGAATCTATAGTCGTGAGTTCCATGTAGGTGATCGAGTGTTATTGTACAATTCACGTTTAAAGTTGTTTCCAGGAAAGCTTAAATCAGGATGGACAGGACCATTTAAAGTAACACGAGTTTATAAATCTGGAGCTGTTGAACTAACTGATGGGAATAAAACTTTTATAGCCAATGGTCACAGGGTGAAGCTATTTCTGGAAGGTGAAGAAGTCTCTCTGATAAAAGAAGTGATGTTGCTGATTGACCCTCCGAAAGACTGAAAAAGCAGTGCTCTGAAAAACTAAAAATATCAAATTACCAGGTTTTATCTTTACTTTTATATGTCTAAACTATTTTCGTCTTTTACCGGATAGACGTAAAAGAACTGGATGTCTTTTTTAGATAGATTAGGAATTTTGTTTTGCTTTTGAAGTTTGGCCTTGATAGAGATGTCGCTTTTACTATGAAGCTTTAGTTTTTAATGAGAACAAGCAATTGTTGAGAGAGAAAAAATTGAAAGAAGTTTGTAATGGTGCGTCGAGAAGCTCGATAAAGAGAAGGGCTAAGTTTCTAAGGAAGTGCGAGAATCTGTGGAAAGATTGAACACGAGTGGGCGATGTGGGAAAAATATAACTCAATCTCAGAATGAGTGTTTGAATGTAATTAAGAAGGAACGATTAGGTGGTTAACCGAAAATCCCGATGGAATTCCAAGACATAATTCAAACGCTACGTTTCTAGGATTTAGTTTGCTTGAACGATATGTTAGAAATCGGAGTTTGTAGAAATTGAAGAATTAGAAACCCCGTAAGTTCAAGTCTTTTATTGTTTTTAGTTTTATAAAATTTTTGCATAACTTTGAAAATTTTATAAAATTGGATCTTTATAAAATTAAGGAGTTTTATAAAAGTTTTATAAAAAGTTTTTTTTTTAAGTTTTTAGATCTTTTATAAGAATTAATGGAAACTTATTGAATTTTTATAAACTTTTAAATAAGTTTTATAAAGATTTTATAAATTTTAAGAAATTGTTATAAAATTTATAAATTTTATTTTCTAGTTTTTATTAAGTTTTTATTGAGTTTTATAAGTTTTATATCAAAAATCCAAAAAAATAAAAAAAAAATTTGAAAAATCATAAAATTTCACATGGACCGATCCGCCCTTATCAAGGACCAGTCCGGGTTCGAATTAACCTAAAAAGACGGACCTTTCTTTCTTCTTCATTTCTCCTCTTTTCTTTCATACACTTACCCAGACCACCACCTCCACCCCCAAAAAAAATTTCTTTTTCTCTTCAAAATAACAAATTACACTATACCATTACATACATTCTTCCTCTTTTACTCTCCTCTCTTCACCACAAGTGAAAATTTTGAAAAAGATCGAACACAAGCTCCATTTCATCCCGGTGGCTTCTACGACTTTTCCGGCCACTTTTCACCGTTTTGTTCATTATATGGTATAATTTGTTTACTCTAGTTATCAATTCCATGATTTTTGTAATTTTTAGATTTATTTTCAACGGTTTTGATTTTTACGTGTGTTGTGATATTTTATTTGTGTTGTTTTCTGTTTTTGTTGTTCTTTTGTAATTCCAAATTCGTAGAATGGCCTCATCTAGTCGCAAAATCTCTAAGAAACGAAAGCCTAATATTCCAATAGAAGTACCGGTCGTAGGTCTTAAGGATTTAACACCGGAAGAAGAATCATTAGTTTCTTCACATGACTTCACCTCAAGCTAAGAATGCTTATAAGAATATCTATAGTAAATGTGGAGTTGTGTTGGAGAGAGGCTTAGATTTTGATGACTTAGGAGAGGAAGTTAGGCGTATTTTTGCGAGACGCCAATGGTTGGATTTTACAGCTAAGAGGACAGGAGAGATCAATACTACCTTAGTGGCAGAGTTTTATGCAGTTCTGTCTACTTTGACACCCACTGAGGGTAGTATGATAGAGTCTATCCCCCTTAGGTCTAGAAATGTTTCTTTTAGTCCGGAACTTATCAATGCTGTTTTAGGAGTAGAAGTTTTTCCAGATGAAGAGGATTACAGAGCTGTTTATAGATTAGATGATCACGATATGTATGAAGCAGATTGCCTCAGAGCTCGAGAAGGAGTTTGATGCTACAGCAGAGTGGGTGGACAACAGATTTAATTATGGGAAGTGTTATAGAGATCTGAGGGCAATCAAAAGATTTTTGAGCCATACTCTCTATCCCACTACCAAACACACCGCCTTTGGTAAAGAAGATTTATGCATTACTTGGGCGATGATTCATGATGTTAAGGTGGATGTGGGGAAAATTATGTATAGAAGGGTTTTCGAGTTTATTGTTATCGCCAAGCGGGGAGTCACATGTACTTTCCCTGGCTTTATTTTGATTTATGTCGTAGATCGAGGAGTTCATTTCTGTCTAACGACAAGTTAACTATGGCGAGATGAGTCCCACGATAGGCCCTAGTCCGAGGAGGTCTCAGAGAGGGTTCGATAGACTCGATAGTTAGGCGTAGTGCACCTCCTTGATTCCACCGGTTTGAGCATTTTCATCTTTTTCTGATCAGCAGCAGCAGACTTCTCTCCCAAGCACCATTACATACGATATGTTTCAATCCTTAGTGTCAGATGTAGCCCGAGGACAGGCTAATATGGCTTTGTTTGCTGAGCAGAGTAGGCAGTGGAGTGATGATTTGCGCAGAGGGATGTTGAGACATGAGCAGATGCATCTTAATCCTTCTTTCGATACTACTGCCTATCCGCCCTGTCAATCTGACCCATATACTTTACCAGATTGGATAGCACCTATCCCACCATCTCAGAGTTTTCATCATATGCCAAATCCTTTTGGAAGTCAGTCTAGTGGTCAGGGTGTCTTTTATACTGAGTTCTCGTGGTCTTTGTTACATCTAGCTGGGGAGGATTTTCGGATTTTGCAAGGATGACGTCGAGTATGAGTTCGTTGGGTCTCGACAGTTCAGTTCGGACCACGACTACGTTTCCACAGCCAGTTACGTCATCGATTCCAAGTTTGAATGATCCAGTTTATCCTGTTGAGGATGATGATGTTGACATTGTTTGATTTTGAACAACTTTATTATTTTTAAACATTTTCTGTCTGTTTATTTTAATTTCCGCATTTTAACTTTATTAGACGCTAAGTTTGTTAGTTTAATAGTTTTCGTTTTCGTTTTTTATAATCGTTTTATGTCGTAGTAGTAGATTTAATAATTTTTAAATATTTCATCAAAAATCTAAAAAATATTTGTATTATTTGTATGTCGTTTTTAAAATATAATTCGTGTATCGTTTTATCCGTATCATTTAGATAATCTTTATTTACCTTTATAGATTTTAATAGCCTTGAAGTCTATTATAGAAAACCAAGCAAAGTTGAATTTTACAACCTTTACACGGTGAAACCATTTTGAAGCGGACCGGTCGGTCGCCGGGCCAGACCGATCCGGGAGTTAAATTTGCTTAGTCATGTTGAGAGTGTTAATATGCAGCCACGTATACTCTCAATGTTTGTCCATTTAAGGGAAGAAAGCTGAGAGTGAAAAATTGCAAATTCACTTATTACTTTCACCTTTCACTCTCTGTTGTTTTTAATCCGTTTAAAATGTCAAACCGGTCATCACCATCAGTCAATTCTTATGATCCGGAGGCATTAGATGTTTTTGTCCCGGAGTATAGCGCTTCAAATGTTAATTTGTTGGTGAATGCGAGGTTTGCAAATTCTCCAATTTTGGTAGAAAAGGGTATCAATTTCGAAAAAATTGATCAGTTAGGAAATGATTTAATTCAGAATAGAGGTTGGAGAAAGTTTGTAAGAAATCCTAGAGGTAGAATAAATGTTTTTGATTGTTAGGGAATTTTATTCCGCTCTCTCTCTTTGTCAATACGGTCGATCCGTCACAACTTGTATCCGTTCAGTGGTACACTTATTCACTTTTCACCTCATATCATCAATCATATTTACGAAATACCAATTTTCAATCAAATCCATAATCTTCATTTTGAATATCAATGGGCGTTAGGAACTCCTTTAACGTTGTCAACTATGTCACGGAAGCTTTTACGTATTTGTTTCGAAGTCGATCAAAATTACGACTCTACCACTTCACTCTTCACCGCTCATCCGAGCATGGAAACACTTCATTAACTCACGAGTCTATCCGACCCGGTGACTTTGCGTGGGTTAGTGATAATGAGATACTTTTGTTGTTTTGCGTTGATAAGCGGAGCTCATGTGGACCTGGGGATTTTGATTTTTAAGACAATGATAAACTTTGCGGTGGAGCGGTATAATAATGGAAGACCGATGCCTTTTGATTGGTTGATTTCAAGGTTATGTATTCATTTGAATGAAGTCCCTGAAATTGCTTCTGACGAGATATATCCGTCTCGTGATTATCGTAGAGGATTGCTACCGGTTGAGAATCCGGGTTGTTCGTCAACTATTTGAGATAGTTGTTGTTGGTTTTATTTAAGTTTGTTTAAGGTTGGTTTGCTTTAATAAGTTAGTAAGTTGATTAAGGTTAGTAAGTTAGTTAGTAAGTTTGTTTTATTTTGAATCTTTTAGTTTGTAATAGTTTCTTTTTGTTTAATATATATGTTTGTTTGTTTTTAATATACGCGTGTTATCAATGTTTATAACGATCATCTATAATTTTAATTTAATTTTCGAACCTACTTTTTCATACTCATTGAACATCGGGACGATGCCACTTCGTAAGTGGGGAGTAGAGTTAGGTTAGAAAATTTCATTAAAATTTTCGAAAATAAGTAAAAATAATAATAAAAATAATAATTAGATCTTTCATATAAATTAGTACTTTAATTACTTATTTGCTTAGTTTTGATTAGTTTTTCTTAATGATTTAAGTTAGTTAATATATTAATAAAAATGATATAATTTGAAAAGATTAATTTTTGATTTGGTAAAATATATTAGATATATTATGAATATGTTTTATATCTTTTTTAAGATTTTTAAGATTTTGAGTATGTATAACTAAATAGTTTTTGTCAAATATTTCTTTTATGGAATTATTCAAGTAATTTTTATATTTATAAATAAATTTTTAGATAATTTTCTTTTCAAGATAAATTATGAATTTGGAATCAAAATTAGGAATGATGATTTTTGCACCAAAAATATAACTATAGCTAAATAGTCTACTGAATAAATTTCCAATTTTGACTCTACCTCGCTTTTTTTTTTAAGAGTGATCAAGACCTCACAGAATTTAGCCATTTTGATTAACTAGAAATTTCCGACCCTTAGCTTGTTTTGGTCTACATTTCTTTGAAATTCTTCGAGTTTGTACGTACTTATGAGAGGAGATGATGACAAAAGAGTTAAGAGTTGAGAAAAAATGGTATATGCTGAGATTGGATTAATATGATAGGTTCTAATATAGATGTTCTCACCTCATGACGCTTGCAAGATAGCTGATTTTGGCAATGAGTTCAGATATGTTAGTATCCTATGAAAAATTTATATTAGGAACAAAGCACCATTTTTACACAGAATTAATCAAATATCAGGTATCTTCCCTATCTTTGATCGACAATATAAAAATTAATAATGCTGATGATAGTAGTAAACTAGGGTATTATCTCGAAATGTCCTATTCTTTGGGAATGAAGGCATAAGTCGAATCATTAGATCTCAAGAATGATTACGGGTTTAAGGAAATCGGACTCGTAATTTTAGATCGAAAGAGTAGTACTCCGATCAATCTTGATGAAGCAATGCTTGTAAATTTGATTTTTCTACACACACTCACGCTTTAGTTCTTAAATATTAAAAAAAAAAAAAAAAGAGAAGAGAGAAAATCTGAAAAATAGTTGGAATAAAAGGATGTTACTTAATCGAATTGTTTTTATCAAGAAAATGAAGACGCGTGAGTACGCATTGACTTGCCTCTTTCTCTTCTCGATTTCCTTTTCTATCTTTTCGATTAACCAATGTCCTATCCTAATATATTATAAGCCATTGTGTCTTCTATCTGACTTAGTTAATGATTCCAGAAATTCGTAATAATCGAGATAGAAAGTAATTCTAATATTTTATTTATATTTATGAATTATTGCATGCATGTTTCCATCTGATTAACATTTGATACTTAATTTATTTAAGTTATATAAACTTTCTCTCTTATTAAATTTTTATAAAAGTTATAACTTATATGTTTATAATATTGGCGATATATATTACTTTGAAAATTTTAATCGATCAATTATATTATCTCATTATTTATATATTACGCTTATTTTCGCTTCGAGGACGATCAAAATTTAAGTGGGGAGTAGTTGATGTATGATTTTATATGATTAAATTTACGTGATTTTATTATGTTTTATGGACGAATTCTATGTAAAATATATGAAATTATGATATAATTAGTATGAAATATTAATCTTTATAGTTTAGTATAGTTAGTAGTAAAAGTTAGTATTTATAGTAAAAAGTTGTAGTTTTTACGGTTTTAGTGACCGGAGTGTTGTATCTATTTTACGGGTATTTTGTGTTTATTTCATTGCGAGAATCCTAAGATGAACTGAAATCTGAGTAGAGACACTTTTTGAAGTCAATTCAAGTCGTTGGAAGGAAGTTATAAAGCGTCACTCAATTTAAATGATTAAGTGGGTAGTCGTTTTTAATAATGAAATCTCAAAGCGACACGTATTGGGAATGGCTCGTTAAAAAGACATTTTCTCGGGAAAATGTTCTTCACGAAAGTTGAAGATCTTCATATGAGGTTTCTAAAGCACTTTGAATCATGAAGATTAGAGGTCTACAACTCAAATGGTGGTCAGTTCATTTAATTGATTTGTCTTATTGAAAAATCCCGAAAAAGGACACGTAATACAAATGGCTCATCGAGAATACGTTTTCTGAAGAATTGGCCTTGATGGAAGTTGTAGAGAATTCAACGAGCTTTTCAACGGAAGTTTGATTATGTCATTACGATATCGAGAACTCAAGTTACGATTTTTAGAAGTTTGCTATGTAATTATATATAATTATATATATAATTACACAGCATCTGTGATGATTAAGGGTAACATGGGCTCACATGCTTATAACTAGCTGTAATGATTGTCATCATTACACCGGACCGATCCGGCCAATTTTCAGGACCGTCCGGGAAGGAAGGAGAAAGTCTATAAAAGGAGATCAGAGGCTCATTTCAAAAGTACCAATATATATACACCATATTCTATATATATTCTCTATCCCCTCTTTTCTTTAGTTTGTAAATAGGCCTTATGCGGAATAAATTAGTAGTAGTAGTATCGTAATAATACTCAGGGAAATTCTCAAAGGTTGATATTCTTTGAAGTCGTTGTAATACTTGGGAAATGAGCGATTTCTAAGTCAATGATTGTAATCGGGTAACTTTTTCGAAGTATTTATGTTTATGTTTGTTATTTTCTTCTTTTTAGTTTTATAATGTTATTAGGCTAGATCTAATAACTAGCCAAAGTTATGTAATCGTATTATTTCGATCTTTCCGTTAAAGAATGATGTCTAAGTAAAAGTGATTAAAATTGAGTTAAAATGAATCTTTTTCTATTTAGCACGTAAAGATAACATATTCGGATTGCGTAATCAACCATGATGAATACCACATATAACTGACGATGAACCCGACCGGAGAAGTCGGGATATGAGTAAAAATAGAAAAACCGGAGGGTAAAAATGGCCGTCGATTAACGGAATCCTATTTCTACCGAGGCGATTTGTCCTAGAAAAACAAATCTTATTAACTTTGTACTCGAGATCTTAATAATGTTAAAATCACGTTTAATTGAAACTACACCGTTTGTATTAAATCGATCCGCTTGACAACCGGAGCCTCTTGAATAACATCGGCCATCGACAAATGGAATCACCTCTTTTATCCGGGGTAGATTTGTACTCAAATTACTGTTTTGACTAACTAAGTTTAGCTTTGGGCGGTTGTGGACATTGGACTGATGACAATTTGACATATGGCAATTTCATACGCTCGTGTGAGGAGGAATTGTTGACAATAGGAGTACACCGTTTCATTTACTCAATTGGATCTAATAAAAAGGAAGATCGAGCACATTCTATTAATTGAAAAGATCGAATAAATTGATTACATATACTTTGGTTAGTTTAGTTTATAAACTATATATTGGTATCTATATATTTATATATATATATATATTTTACGATTTATGTACATCTATATATATTTATATATCTATATATATTATATTAGAATAACTTTAAATTACGTATTTATTTTATGTTGGTTAGAATAGTAGTAATTTGTGTAATAAAATTGCGGTTTAGATCGAGTTAATAGCAGCTCTTTGGTGTTTAACCACACTAAAAAGAATTACCACTTTTTTCCCTGAGGATTCGACACCTGACTCACCACTTTATCACTACAATTTGACCCGGTACACTGCCGGTTAGGATCCGTCTAACCTAGAAAAGGTCTGTCCCTTTCTTGACGCCGTTTCTAAGGTCTGGTTTGGTGACGTCAACACCATTGACAATCGCCTATATACCTCCCGCCACGTAAAATTTGTTGAGACTGTGTTTCCTTTTCGCTCCTCAACCCCCTCCACCTCCCACACCACTCCACCCCTATCTTCCTGGATACCTACCCCCTCCTTTCCATCCGATCTCCCCCAACCAAATACTCCTCAATCCGCACCCACCCAAACGGACCCTCCTCAATCCGAACCCACCCACTCGGACCCTCCCCAACCAACGGCTCCATCCACCACTAACTCTCACCCCATGACCACCCGCGCGAAAAATAACATTTCCAAACCAACGCACAAACTATCTCTCTTGGCCCACCTTCCTTCCCCTGAACCCGAACCCACCTCTCTTACCCGAGCTCTTGCTTCCCCAACTGGACCCATGCCATGCAACTTGAATACGACGCACTTGTCAAGAACCGTGATTTTGGGAACTCGTATCACGACCCTCTTTTAATGTTGTTGGATGCAGATGGGTTTTCCGTACTAAATATAATGCAGATTGCTCTGTTGATCGATATAAAGCTCGTCTGGTGGCTAAGGGTTTTCACCAACGTCCGGGGATTGATTACTATGAAACCTTTAGCCCTGTGGTCAAACCCACCACGATTCGAGTTGTTCTTACTATTGCCACGTGTCTTGGCTGGTCGCTTCGCCAGCTCGATGTTAACAATGCCTTCTTATAGGGGTCCCTGTCCGAGGTCGTCTACATGCACCAGCCTCCCGGTTTTTCTGATCCAACTCGGCCTGATTATGTGTGTCGGTTACATAAGGCCCTCTACGGGCTCAAGCAAGCCCCTCGGGCATGGTACTCTGAACTCCGTACTTTCCTTCTCACTGCAAGTTTTACAAATGCCAAGGCTGATGCATCTCTATTTATGCACCGCACTAAGGCCCATATCATATTCATCTTAGTTTATGTTGACGACATTATTGTCACTGGCTCCGATCCGGACTCCGTTCAATCCTTTATTTCTACCCTTGGTGCCCGGTTCTCTATTAAAGACCTCGGTCCGTTGACTTACTTTCTGGGTGTTGAAGTTCTTCCTACGCCGGATGGGTTACTCCTCTCCCAACGCAAATATATACTTGAGCTTCTCTCTAAAACAAAAATGATGCACGCCAACTCGGCTCCGACACCGTTGCCCTCGGATGTCTCATCACTTACACCTACCTCGGGTAATCCTCTTCCCGACCCCACCGAATTTCGGAGTATTGTTGGAAGCCTTCAGTATTTGTTGTTTACTCGGCCCGACATTGCCTTCGCCGTCAATAAACTGGCTCAGTTCATGCATGCTCCAACCGACATCCACTGGTCTTTTGTTAAACGGCTTCTCCGCTTTCTTATTGGGACTATTGATGACGGGCTGCACATTTTTCGAGCCTCCCCTCTAACCTTACATGCCTTCTCTGATGCTGATTGGGGTGGCAACCGTCCCGACTTTACCTCCACTGGAGCTTATATTGTCTATCTTGGCCGAAATGCTATCTCTTGGAGTTCTAAGAAACAACGCACCGTCGCTCGCTCCTCCACTGAGGCAGAATACAAATCCGTTGCTGACACTGTTGCTGAGTTAAAATGGCTCACATTCCTTCTTACCGACCTTGGCTACCCACCCTCTCCGGTGCCTGCTATTTACTGTGACAATCTTGGTGCTACCCAACTTTGTTCCAATCCGGTTTTTCATTCCCGTATGAAACACGAGGCCATTGACTATCATTTTATCCGGGACCAAGTTAATCAGGGCATCGTTCGTGTCTCTCATGTTCCTGCAGGTGATCAGATCGCCGATATCTTGACGAAGTCCTTACCTCGGCTTGACTTCCTTTCTTGGCGTGACAAGTTGTGTCTTCGAAGCCGCCCACAACTTGAGGGGGCGTAATAGAAAATCATTAGTTGATTTACTTTGATTCACATTTATTGATTGAATATCCTGTAATTACCATTAATTGATTTGTCATTTATTACATAGGATCCATTCACACTGTATAATCATTGTATAAATTGTAACACCGTACAGTAATGAAAATCATCTTTCTCACAATTCTATTAGGCCCTACAGTGAATCTACTGAACCAAGCCCTATGAGAGTGTTTCAGACCATACAAAGACCTCTTGAGTTTACAAACTTGGTTTTTGTTATAATTATTTTCAGAATCATGTGGTATTTTCATATAGACTTCTTCCTTAGATCCCCATTTAGAAAAGCATTTTTAATGTCAAGTTGTTGCAGGGACCAATCAAGGTTTACAACAAGAGATAGTAGGACCCTAATGGTGTTGAGCTTGGCAACTGGTGCAAAAGTCTCCATATAGTCAATTCCATATGACTGAGTGGACCCTTTTGCAACCTACCTAGCTTTATAACGATTAATAGTCCCATTAGTATTGAATTTAATAGTGAAGACCCACTTACATCTTACCGGACGTTTTCCAGGTGGTAACTTAGTTATTTCCACATGTTCTAGCCTTGTCAAGCGCCCTAATTTCTTCGTTTATGGCCTCTTTCCAATAAGGTAGGATGCTTGTGCATTCCCTTACACCTTTCAAAGAGCTATGGGTCTATCATCTATCTCATATTGTTCACTTATCTCATGGTGATGTTGGAGAGATTCTTCAATATTTTTGTTAGGATTTAAGGTTCCCTCCTGATTTTCAATTGAAGGTTGACCTTTATTTCTCCTGGTATACACTTAAGTTATGGGGGGTCTTTTCTGCTTGATTTAAATAACCAGGTAAAGAACCATTAATATCTACAAAGGCTTGGGCTAATTGGTTATTAGTGTCAACATGTGGTATATCCCATGTGTGCTTGAGTTGTATGGCAGATACATTATTGCCCTGGCGATACCGTCCGCCGATATTTAAAGAGACGTCTTTGTCGTCCCACAAAAGAAGAGTGTCGTCCCGAAAAATGACAGAGTCCACGTGGATTCCAGGCTGGCAGGTAGTCGTCCCGAAAAAAAGAGGTTGTCGCCCCAAAAAAGAAATTTAATTTCCCGCTAAAATTTTCCCACCAACCCAAATTTCCATCCAATTCAACATGTCGTCCCAAAATATAACCCCGCCAATTTTTCCTACCAAAAAACTCACGAAAAATTGACTTTTCCCGAAACTTATTTTTTGGAACGACATCAAAAAAAACCTTTTTTTGAGACAACATGTCGTCCCAAAAAACGACATTTCTAGTAGTTTATACGCCAAATCAAATAAAGCATTTGTAGTAGGTTTCAATTCTCTAAATGATGACTAAGCCACAATACTACCAGGATCGGATCCTCTTAAGTTGCGTCTCTCAAGTCATCTCTCAAGTCCTACCCTCTAAGGCTGCCATGTGTACCATTACCAATCTGAGCCGTTATTTATTTTCTCCCTCCAGGCTCCAATTAACCATAAAACAAGTAGTTTGTTCATTTTTTTTTCCCTTTTTAATTAACATGACCTGCATTGTTTTTTTTTATTAACATTCCCATCCCGTTAGCTTTTTTATTTTGGCTTAAAACGCCAGATCCAGGAACCACTGTTCCGACCAAATTCGGTTCGGATCCTTCCTACAAAATCCTCCGACTATTACTCGGGAAGAAGCGCGGACTAAATGGATCTTTCAACATATCCCGTTAGCTTTTCGGTGTATGATTCTTTCAACCATATATTTTGGTCAATTAAATTGAACAATATGATTAACACAGTTAAGTGATTAATGTCCAAAAATGTTGATGTTAATCTATGACACAGAAGATTAGGACATGTTGACATTTCCATTATACAAAAGTTGATCAAACAAAATCTTATTTATACCATCAGGGGCGGACGCAGGATCCTGAGTGAGGGGGGCGATACTATGGGCGAGTGTAAATTTTTAGGAAGGCAAAAAAAGTGCACAACATAAATAATAGTGTATTTTCCGGATTCGAGGGGGGCGAATGCCCCCCTACCATATGGGTGGATCCACCCCTGTATACCATGTGGCCATCCACCCCTACCAGGGGGACGAAACCATTTTACACTCATTGAGGGGCTGTTTATTAGCCCAAACAAATCCGTCAAACTGCCATCCTTGATTCGGAACGGCCTAGATTCTTTTGGAGCGGCTCGCGCGCTTGAAGAGTGGTTTCAATGTAATTTTACGAAATCTGATGGGGCCTTCTTTGGTAGGATTTATATGTGTCATCTTTTCCGTCAGATTTCACACGCTATTCGGCTATGTAGAAACAAGTTAATTCATGATGTGGAAGATTCGAGACCCCCTGACAAGTGTATTCCTTTCGAAAGCAGTTCTTTAGGCTAAAGATCTTCTTTTTGCATGGTTTATAGAGCATTATTATCACTCTCCCTATCCCTATCCCCAAAAATATCATTAAAAAATACATATCCTTACTTTACAGCAACTAAATTCAAAGTACTTTACATAAGCTTCCCTATATCTGTCTTTACACCATTAAAATATTCATTTTTCATCTATGAACAATTTTTTCAAAATTAATTTTTATCAGAAAGAGAGAATGAATGAATGAATAAAAAATATGTATGGTGGAAATTTCTGATCTGCTTTACATTTGGGATTACATCATGTTTATGATCTCTATTGTAGGAAATAATGGGAGGCCGATGGAGTTTGTTTTTAACCGTATTCCTATATTTGGAGATAAAACAAGGTGTATGGAGTTTGATGCTAATCTTCAGTAGGCGCCAGGGGGAGGGGCAGAGAAGTGGCTTGGGCCTCAGAAAATCAATGAATTTAAAGGGTCATGAAATTTGACATAATATTATATATATATATATATATATATATATATATATATATATATATATATATATATATATTGTATTTATATAAACAATGAATGTATTTTCTTAATGGTTAAGCGTTAAAGTATACTGTATAGTGAGGCTTCCCGTTTCAAATCTTGCACTTTCTACAATTATTTTTGTTTTCCTAAAGCCCAGGGTAGGAAGGCTAAATAAGTATGTTTTTTTCCTTCCAAACCCATGTATTATCACACGCAGCTTTTTTTTTTTTTTTTTTTTATATATATGCTTTTAGTTCTTTGTTTTTCGAATGACGAGAGCGCAAATTTTTTTTTGACCTAACCTTAAACTGGGATTATGAGGCAAAATAAGTAGCTTTTTTCTTCCGGCCACGTATTATCATGCATGAACTTTATTTTATTTTTTATATATGTTTTGATTACTACTTTTTTCGAAGGACGCAGCTCAAATTTTTTTTCGATTTTAACCTAAATTTAGATGCGAGAGCAGCGTAGTAATGCTCTATGTAGTTAATACTTTGAGTTGTGTTGGCGTGTTTTTGATGTACTCTTATTCAACATTTGTTTATGCTTGTTCGATGGTTTGAAATAGGACAAGAGGTTTTTATTTTTATTTTATAATAATAGAAAAATAAAAAGGAGAGAGAAAGGGGGGAGGTGGTGGGCTAAATCAGACGAATCAATACAAAAGCACAGGGCAAAACGGTGGAAAAAAAACGGTGAAAAAGAAAAGAAAAGAAGCATAGTAATCCCCGTGGCGAGCGATAGGTTCCAAGTCGATAGTCGGACTGAATTCGAAGTCAGATATTTGAAATCAAAGAGAACACAAATCAATACGGAAATTTTTTTCTTTTTCATGGGGGTTGGAGACGAAGAAAATATGAGTTCTTGGAGATCTTTGCGTTCTCTTTTGTTCTTGTCTTCTGTTTCTCTGCACTTCATCCCAGGTTAGTTTCCTCTGGAAATTTTTTTTTTTGAAAGTTAGATCTAATTGCATCAATGGTGTAATTTTTAATTTTTATCCTACCCATTGTGAAAATGTGATAGATTTAGTATATTTTTACTTTTAAAAAAAAAAAGAAATCAATTTCTTGTGTTCTTAAGTAACCTTCCATGTTTATACAATCGATTGGCTCTTAGATGTGCAATTTTTTTGTTCTTTCAGTTTTTTCAGACGATTCTTCAGAAAAGGGAACGAAGATAGATTCTCCACCGACATCTAGCAGTGGTGGCCATTACAAAATCCTTATAATCTTTTTTGTTCTTGTGGCATCTGTGGTTTTATCATTTTTCCTGTACAAATTGTGGCAAAAGAAGAAGCGTGAGGAACAGTATGCTCGTTTGCTTAAGTTGTTTGAACAGGATGATGAGCTCGAGCTTGAACTTGGTCTTAGGGATTGAATTATGAATACTGCTCTCCAACATGAATAAGGTGAGAGGCTTGTCTTGGTTTGAAGATGCATTTTATGTTTCATAAACACATACAACTTCAAAATCGTCATTTGTATCTTGTTGGTTGCACTAAATTACTTAGGGATTCGGTTTTGATAATGTGTTTGATAGGTTCGCAGAAAGTACTTCTCTGTGTATGGCTTGCTTGCATTGTTTTTGTGTAAAGATGGATGTGAAATATAACTAATCTTGCTTTGGGTATCTTTAAATGTCACTTTCAACTTTGAAGCATGTGCCGATGAATATGTTTGATAGCACCGGCGGACCTACATACAACCAGAGGGGAACTGCCCCTTGATCCAAAAAATTCCACTAATATTTGTACTATGCATACAGTTTGCCCCCTCTTAAATTATGTATTTGCCTTTAAAAATTTTACTGCCCCCCTTACCCGAGATCCTGCGTCCGCCCCTGTTTGATAGTGTAGTTTCTACAAATTTGATAGGATGATGTGTTAGTCAGATTGCTTCATGTGTAATTCAGTACAGATAGCAAGTTAAAGCTTTAGACATCACTTTAATTAATATCAGATTTAGCTTCCTTTGGCTCCTATTTGTTGTTTTGAGGACTGTTGATAAAAGATTCAGAAAGTGAGACATTTTTCATCTTTATTCAAGGTGACTTTGGCGATTCAATGTCTACAGTTTAATTGCGATCATTGATGTGGCTTTGCTTTAGAAACGCGTGTGTATTTTTAAGTCATGACCCTTTCCTTGTTCTCCAGTTCTATATGGCTAGTAACTTGAGGTGAATCATAGAACACCGAAAGCTGTGGTATGACGTTACCGGGGCTGATAATTGGAAACGCAATGATACAACATAGTAGACACCCAGAGATTGGGAATAAGTAGGCGGTTATAGACGGTTTATAGGCTGGTCAGAACCTAGAGACTTAATTATGGAATAAGTAGCTGCAATAGCATCAATGAACTATATATAAAGAATCCCTAAAAACAAACTATATATAAAGAAGGTCGTGGAAGTTGCTGGTAGTGTTTAGATAGCTATAGCTGATGTAACGGATTGATGAAGTTCTTACAGATATTCATCAAACACCTTGTGTGAAAGTCCTGCCTAGCTTATATATATTTTTGTGTGTGTGTGTGTTTATAGGCGTCTACCTTTTTGTAATCTTGAGATCTTTATGAAGCAATCTTTTACAGTTTTTCGTACTATTTCATTACTGTTTTCGTAATTTCTGATTGGATCACTTAAAGCGCATCATCTTTTGAAGTGTGCTTTGAGAGTACACTACTGTGTTGTTGGTTTCATGAGTAAAGAAATCATAATTTCTTCACGTTGCCCCATGAAAGGAGTATGTGAAAGAAAAGGATCCATTGTAGGTCGACATGGCCAGCTCACTGGAACCTGTTGGCTAGGTAGTGGTGCAGCCTGTTTAGAACCGCCTGTTTGTCCTGGTTCTGGTCAAGCGATGCTTCAGAATCTCGCTCAGAGGCGGTTCATGTGTTTTGAACCACTGATTCATGTTTTACTTTACAGGAAGTTGACAACCAATTTGGATTATTGTTTTTTTTGCTTCTTGAAAACCAGGCCTTTACCTAAGTTTTCAATGCTAAACATCATATGATATACATGCCTTTCAAGTTTCAATCCAATCCACCCAAATTATTTTGTGATTTGTTGTATAATCTCATGCGGTGCGACGTGCAGATGTTCTTCGAGCGTAGATTCCAAATGAAGCGGTTAATTGTAAAGAAAGACTTCACGGTTGCCCCAGCCGGCATGGACAACTTTAGTTTTTCACAATAAAGAATGTGTATTTCTATGATTATATATATACATATATGTATATGTAGTGTCCCTCTTTTCGGGGTGTGTGTTTAATTAGCATTCATTTCGGTTTGAAATAGCGCGTTGCTTGAATTTTAATTTTTGAGATTTTTTTCATATAATCGTTGTAACAATATTGTATTCGGTAATTTATTGTATCTTTCCATTTCGTACTTGTTTTGCCTCTTTCCCATTCACAAAATAACATTCATTCTCAATCAAGAAACTTGAAGAATAAAAAAAAACATTATTTTTTTCTCCAGAAAAAAAAGGTAATCAGGACACAAAACCGACTATAATGTACTAACATAAATGGCAAGAGTTTACAATATAAAAAACTTTGATCTATAATTTATTCATCCCTAGTCCATGACTTAAAAGGTAAAACTGATTAGTATATCTGACTGACATGCTAACTGTTTTTTTTTTCAATTTTTTTTTTCTTTTAAAGATAAGAACTGACCACCAACTGTTTTTTAAGTTTATAAAAATCCTCAAGAAATCAAATAGATAAATAGTACTTTACAAATAGATCAAAATTTAGTTGGCCAAAGGTTAAAAAACTAGTCCAAGTAATTCATCCATGGCATGGAGTAGAATCTGTCGAGCCGAATCCCCCATGCAAGAAATCCACAATGTCGTTTCCCTCACAAGACACGAGAAACCCATCTCTTCCAGATACATGATAGATTTGATGCAATCCAGATATATCGCAGATTTTACCTTCCGGTTTTTGCACGTTTCAGTCCCGTGAAAGGGGACATGCTAGGGCTCAAGCTAGGACTCATGCTTGGACTTTCCAGTCTGTATGTACCGTTTATCACGGCCAGTTCTCTTAGTTGTTCTTTCTTATAAAAATCCATTGATTCATCCTATGAGACACAGAGAATAATAATAATAATAATAATAATAATAAGGATTCAAGTTAATGAAAAAAGTAATGCAAGATTTTCAAGAATGTGGCTACTACCATGGGTTTTAAAAGGTCCTCCAATATGGCCACGGCCTGTTCCACTCGAGAATTGACAATATCTTCAGGAAATTCAGCTTCCAGCAAGATGTGTAGCGGTTCATTCAGATGTTCATACCCGGGCTTATCCTTCAGTTTTTCTTCCTGATGGAAACAGAATTTTACACGCGTTAAAAATCAGTAATTTAAAAGCCGTCAAACTCCCCACCAGAAAAAAAAAAAGGATTCCAAACGCATACAGGAAGTGAAAAGGTTTTACATTGAGAAGCGAAAAAAATAAGAGTTTTGAAAAGAAGAAAAAAAAAATCCAAACATTGTGATACAAACCTACACTTGACATACCTAATAGAAAGCTTCTAATTAAGCAGAGACAATGGAAAAAGATAAGACAAGAAACTAACCTTGAGAGGATCCTTTACAGAACCCTTGCCTCTAATAAATACTCTACATTGTGTTACTACTTCAAACCTCTTCAGAGAATTGCCACGCGGTCCAAGTATACGCCCCACGAAATTGTACTGTAAATTTTCAAGCAAGAATTGTCATCTTCCAAAAGATTTGAAAATGTAAAAAAATAAAAAATAAAAAATCAAGTCTTTAATAACAATGAATTTAAGTAAGATTCTTACATTAGGGTACTTGTCTACTGGAATATCCAGCCTCACGACTCTCTTCACGACAGGAGTAATTGGAGCATTCAGAGGAACATGACGATTCAGCAATGGCGGAGGCTGAAATGGAGCCAACTTTTGTAAAAGTCTATCTTCCTGGAAGAGGGTAAAAATCAATTCAATGAGGAACAATAATGCATAGAATCTTTTTCTTTTTCTTTTAGGTAACCAAACAAAATTAGATCATGTCCCATTTAGAATCTCTTCCTTAACATGAAGAGAATGGTGCAGAAGCGCTACGAGCCACATCAGTAAATGTGATGTCTCAAACTTGAGGACAAGTGCACTTGGCTGGAGGGACCGGCATTTAGCATTGCATTAAAAGATATAAGGAAGATCATTAAATTTAATCAAGCATCACTTGTCTTATGTCCGTGCCTAACACTTTTACGCATACAGACACGTACCAGATTTTTTTCTTTTAATATTTTTTTATTCCCAACAGGCCAACAACACTACATGGACATCTTTCGAATACTTCTGACACTTACGATAGCTTCATAGACAATACTTTGACATTATACTAACACTTTTAGGTAATCGTTGACAAAATTTTAGACATAGTACCTATGATGGTAGCTTTTTTTCTTACTTAAAAGTTTATTTTGTTATTTGTGTTTTGAATGTTACATTTATGAACTACACATTGACAAGATTTGATATATCGATTTTTTTCCATATTAATAAGAAGCGCAATTAGTATAACTTTATCAGTATCGTGATGTATTGCAATTGGTATATTTTGATGTTGCAAGATTTGTTTCTTGAAATAAGTGTTGTAACGTCATATCACATTATGTATACTTTTAAATAAGCGTGTCATCGGCTATATTGTATCCTAGATTTTGAAAAGTAAATGTGAATTTCAGTCCGTTTTTATCTCGTGTCTATGTCTGTGTCCCCCGTACTTCTTGGTCAGTCAATGACATACCCTAGGAATGTTAAATAGAGAGAATGACAAAGAAAGCCATATACAATAACATAGACAGAATTGGGAAGCAATAAAATATTCGAGAAAACAACAGGCATACATACGTACAGCGGCATTCATCAATCAATCATACAGAATCAAAATGCTATCAGACTTACCTCGATTCCCATGGGACTCCATATCTCAGCATTCATCAGCCCTCCATTGAGTTGTTGTTGTTGACCTAGTGGTCCATATAGATATTCACCAACTATTTGTTCCTGGTCCAAAACTGGATTGGATACTAACCTTGAAACATTACGCAATCTCTGCAAGAATATGATGCCAAAATAATGCGATTTTAGGTCACAATGCCGCTTTAAGGCTCACAAAATTTTGGAAAAAAACCGTGAGAAACTATATGTATGCAACAAATGAACATTAGTCCATTCGAAGCAGGTACACGTTGGAATTCAAGAAAGTAAATCTGCAACTAATAATTAGTTCTGATCAAATTGCTCAAAGGTAAAGACTTTGGGGTCAACTCTTGCTACAACGGAGGTCAATAATGATGAAATTTCTCTATTGGGATAGCCCTATAAAAGGATATAAGAAAACATGTCAATAGTACTCAAGGGCACATGTCAGAACAAAAGAGTGAGTGTTTATTCCCAATGTTAAGTACCATGATCATTGATTATTGTAAAATTCCTCTACACAAATGACATGAACATTCAAATGTGAAGCATCAAAATACCAAAGGTGCTTGCACCAAATAAATTTTAAACTAAACTAGGAAAACCATGTCATTCTTCGGGCAAAGTTTTCCTTCTATCAGTACAATAAGAAGCACAACCGAAAAAGCATTTCCCGATTTATCTTCCTTAATTTCACCTCATCAGCAATACTAATGATCAACTCAGAGAAGATCCCTCCGGTGCAGTCAATGCGTATTTAGTACAAGTGTTTGCTTATTGAAGGGTAATAAAAGGGAAAATTGGTTTATTTTGCATCCTCAAACTAAACATTATTTTATTGCATACAGGCAGGGAAAAAAAAAACGCATAAAAGAGTTTATTATAAAAGTGCCTTAATTTTTCATGTACAGATTCACACACTAAAAAAGTAATCGAAAAAGGCCAAAAGTAACCGCTATCAGAAGAATAAATGATAAGCATGCGTTATCGATAACCTTGATCTATAAGCCTGGTGCAAGCTGGCAAAATCTGTACGAATGGTGCCAATGTTTGCCGCTCTGCTAAGAGTTCCGCCAAATACCTGCAACCGAACAAATAATCCTATTAATGACGCCAGAACTTTGGCGTGTGGTGTAGTGTCCTAATTTCACTGTTGTAAGTCCAAATACAGTAAATTATCTCTATCCCAATTTCACCCCCACCCACACTCCTTCCCTACCAAAACCTGAAATAAAGTAAAATAAGCTTCTCCCACCTAGAGAAAAGGCTATGTATATCAATACTTATATGCAAGATTGTATCGCATACTAGTCATTTCAAAATCAAATCTTTTACTGCAATTAATCACAGCAAACAATGCCATTCATAAATTACAAGCCACTACAATTTCAATATAATCACAATTCTACAGCATTCATACACTAAGAGTTAACCAATCTTTTATGTAGTCTAATCTAAAGCCAAAACCAAACTAGAAAAACGCAGAATAAACGCATAAAGATAAGAAACAACAACAACAACTCAGCACTCAAGTCTAATTTCCCACTATATTTTCGACTATACGGGTCGTCTAATAATGCTATGAGCATATGCACCAAAATTTTTTTTTTTTTCTTTTATACAGATTGATTAAACAAACGGGCCTTAAAAATCCAAACTTAGAAAAAAAGAGGTGAATCCAAATAAGAGTTGCATATCATGAAACCGAATATGACTACACATGATTTGAATGAAAGTGGACATCAAAATAGAGACAAAACAGTCAAAGTTGTGACCTTTCACGAACTAAAACAGGAGGGGGCCTATGAAGTGAACCACGAACTCCAACGGGTGAAAACTGGAAGTAACTTTCTCCTGAACTCCGATTCTCCATAATAGTCTTTTTCCAATCAACCAGCCCACTTCACCAGAAACCCAAGTCTGTTTGATCAAGAAAAACAAGATTTTTTACTTTTACTAACAAGAAACTTGAGACATACAAATACAAACAGGCAGCGCATGTTATTAGCAGACAAAAAAAAAAAAAAAAAAAAAAAAAAAGGATAGAAAGAAGCGGGGGAGGGGGCGTGGAGGCAGAGACTTACAGAGAGAAAAAGAGAAGGTTTTGTGTGTGCGGAACGTGGGTAATATATATGAGCAAATTCGCAAGTCCAAAGAGAGTCTTCTTCCTCCCCGTTATTGGACCTTCACTCCTTGTGGAGCGAAGAGAGAAAGAGACTGCTGATAGAGGACTCTTCTTTCCTTTCCTTTCCCTACCATCAATCAAGCAATAAATGTCACAAAAAAAAACCGCACGTTAAAATAAGAAATTAAAAAAATAAAATGAAAACAAATAATTTATTAAAAAAAAATGAAAACAAATAATTTATTAAAAAAAAATTGAACCGACAAACTTGACCTACTAGTAGTAATACAGAATGTATGTAGGTTAACTTAATAATAAAATTATACGTGTGTGTATACGTAAGATCTTGTGATGGTTATTAATGAAAATATTATATTACATTCTTTAATCTCTCTAGAAATTGATTTTTTTCATTCTAAAATGAAATTACACCTCACTACAAGAAATTATGTGAAGCGAGCATATGGCGGTTCCTCACTAGCTGAGAATGATAGTAATTCCTTCGAGAAGCTTTTACGAACGTTTCTAACTCCGTCCCTTCTCATCCACGGGAGGAAGATGGTCCCTTCATACATTGCCATTCTGGCATAAAAGCTGCGAGTCATTTCCTTCTGAGTTCAAATAGAACATGTGTTTTTTTTATACATATGCATGATGTTATACATGTTATATCAATTTAATGCGCTATATATGTTTGACTATTTCAAAATATGCTCAATGTTACATGTAAACATTTGTTATGTCGGTATTTGTTGGAGATATTACTAATGTATAAAATTTGTCAGGTGTATAAGTGTATTTCTCTAGTAATGCAACATGTCCTAGTTCGGTTGGTTCATGTGTATAGGTCATTAAATTTTGGTGCCTATATGGTGTAATATTGTAATCTGTAGAAGTTGTGAAATTAAAGAACACAACAAAAAAAATGCGGAACATTATTACTCAAGAATAATGAATGAGTTGAGTTACAATGATATTGATCATGAGGTATTTATAGTATCATACATCACATGAATCAGCAAGAAAAAGTTACAAAACAATTACAATAGAATTAATCATTTCTACACTATTCAAAGCTGAATATACTACTCAATTTGCTTGCTATGTAGTCGATTAAGCCGACTTTTTCAACGGGCATGATGTAATGAGTTGATGTTTGTGTACTCACATGAACATCCTCTTGTATATCGTGGTAATTTTCCATTATAAAGCCCCTCCAGTGAGAGTGATAAATGAAACAACTTGCACATCCTCTTGTATATTAGCAGTCTTTTACGCATTGGAACTAGGCTGGAAGATTTTGGAAACACCCAACTTATCCAGTGAGATAAGAAAATATTGGTGCATCAAAGCTTTGGTTAAAATTTGACAATCGCACATTGGTATTGACAAGCGAAGTTTAATGAGATCGATTTGATTTTGTCACTAACCACATGATAATCAATCTCAATGTCCTTGGTCCTCTCATCGAATACATGATTGTGAGCAATATACATAATCTTAGCATTGTCGTAGAACAACATAGCATGTAAGAGATAAGAGCTTAAGAAGCGTATTGCAATGGTTATGCTTTTTTAGTATACATGAGATAAGAGCATCACCCTAGAACATCATATATCCTAAAATAGACTTTACGGTTTCAAGGCATCTAGCCCCGTCACTTATCAATGAACCCATTCAAGAGAAGGTTGTTCTCAGCATGAAAAATATGCCTTGGTTTGGATTGGCTTTCGAATATCTCAAAAGTCTGTGAGAAAAGTATTCGGTTATTGGGGAAAAATCAATATACTTCTAATGTCGAATCGGGATCAACAAGGACGAGCAGCCTTCATATAATTCTTAGTATGTGTGTCCAGAAACTGTGTCAGCTGCTGGACTACAATGGCTATGTCAGGTCTGGTAAAGATTAGATAGATCAACTTTCCAACCAATGATCTGTATGCAGTATTTGTTAGGAAATCAAACGAGTAGCGCAGCGGAAAATTAAAATTTGATTTCCGATCCAAGGATCGACTTCGTTTAAGCAATAAACATATAAGAGGAGGACAAAGATAATACCTTTCTGATCTTTATAAATCGAAGCTTTGACTGTCCGGTAGAAATAGATGCGTCTAAGCCGTCCAAGCGTTCGGCCTCTATCAATTATCCACACGAACGCCTCGCCGGAATCCTCCTCGGATTGCTACTAGAAAAACTCGACTGCTAGGTCGACCTTTTCCTTCTCACAAAGTAGCTCTCTATTTTTTTTCTCAAGAACAATTAGCTCTTAGAATAATGGTGTGTAAAAGAGCTAGCCAACCCCTCCTTTATATAGAGTAGGTGGCGCCCCAAGCCTCTCAAAAATCCTTGGGGAACAAGCCTTGAGTAGAGTAAGGAGAAAGAAAACATTATCCTAATAAAATAAAGAAAATACATTTGATTGATTTATCTCATTAATACTCAATATTAAATATTAAATATTTCAAATATTTTGTCAATATCTTATATTGACTATATTTATCTTATTACCATAAATCTATTTGTTCAAAATCAATTAATATCCGATATTAATATTATGACAATCTTATTAATTAAATTGCACAATCCAAGTGTATCTTATACACTAATGAATGGCGCCACCTTTAGCCATAAATTGGCTTCCGGAATATTCTTTAATTAATAATATAATTAATATCTTGTATTTAATTTATTCATAATAAATAAATACCACCATATTAATTTACCACTATAACCACTTATAGTCTCGAGATAAACTTTCCTTATTTGGTCATCAACTATAACGCATTTTAATCCGACTCACGTTCATATGTGTGTGTGACCCGATAGGCTTCCGAATATGTTGGCCGTAGACATTAGGCGCAATTTACAAAAATGCCCTTCACCTCTAACGATCATGGATGGCGTCTAGCAACACGTCCATGACCCCCAATCATCGGAAGAGTCAATACGCAATGACTAATACCTTTCATGTGCTCGGTTAGCGTGTAAATATAATCCTATCGCGGTAGTAATATCCATACGATCGTAACTTGATCGTATCCCATAATCTGGATATCAAGCTCTCTCGGAATAACTCATTTACTCCCACTTTGCAAAGATTCACGAGAACTAGACCTTCCTTATAGGAAGGCCCTTTCGGATATTCACTCCTACTCTTAGGGTACGCGATTCCCAGACGACCTAACATGTATACTCTGCATGCTTCAGTACCACATCCGATCACTACCGCATGATCACCTTATGGTTAGGGGAAACCTCAATAGTGTCAAAGCATGACAATCCACACTGTGATGCCATGTAGACTCCGGTCCTAAGGATAATTACACAACCGTCACATAGTGTAACACTTAATAGTGTAAGTGGGTCGATCTAACGTCGCATTCTCAATACACGTCCACGTCACGGTCCAAATGTCACTACACTTGATGAAGCGAGATCTATCCACCGCCTTAAAGGCAGAAGACATCTAATATGTACGTTTAGCCGTGCACGCGCCTTTGTCAAAGCCCTTTTAACGATACATCGACTAGAGACATTTAAGTATCAAACTTGTTAAAGTGATTAGAGATCTCATCAACCATAATCACTATCATGGTTTCTCTATCACCGTTTAATACTATGGGCGTTATCATATACTCAATATCACAAATTGGTCTAATAAATAAACAAAGTATATAATAATAAAAGTGCTTTTATTACTCATAATAAAGTCATTACATGAACTTAAATAGTATCAGCCCGACCCGACCCGGCGGATCGGTCCAACCCGATTGGGTTTAGGACACCTATTCAGCAGTGTTGTCATCCATGAGCGAATCTACATGCTAAAAGGTGCCTTGGATTCCATTTAGTGTTTTGTGAGGCTTAGCCCCAAGCGCATATTCTTGAAGAAGGTTTAAGGTGTATTTCTGTTGGTCGGAGGAGGGTGAAAATATATTCGAGGGTGAATGACTATATTGGGAGTTCAAAAACTTTTTTTTTTATGAAAAGCTTTTGTGTAGAGGAAATTAAACCCTTCAGAACGTATTTTCAAAACACTTAAGTAATCACACACATGTAAAATAGAATACTGAAAGTAGATGCAAAAAGTAAATGATGTAAGTAAATAACACAAGGTTTATAGTGGTTCAGGGTGGTGTAATCCCTTAACCCACTTTTCTCCTGTGATGATTGGAGGAATTCACTATTGTCTTTCACATGATTGTCCTTGGCTACACAAGCTTCACAATCTCAAGACTATCACTCTCTGGCTACAAAATCTTCAATGACTCAGTCTTCAACACACAGCTCATTGAGAAAAAAATCCTTCAGCAGTTATCGCACTGGGTTGCAATTCATTCTCTGACAATCTGATTCAATTGCTCAAGTAACATGTGAATTGAATTCACAAGCCTTGATCAATCTCAGTACTTGGTGTGGATTTGAAGCTTTGATTCTGAGTTGATCTTTTCTGGATTAAACAATGTAGATCAAGATGAAGGCTAGAAATTTGATAGAGTTTCGGCACTTAGAATTTTTGATGATCAATCGTATCGTGTGTCTTTTTTGTCTGTCAATGCATTCGATTCATTGCCATGATTTCTTGATTTTGAATTTCGGTCTGTTGGTTATTTAATGTGGAGAATAATCCTTGATTTTAGTGATCCGGATTTTCTTCAAACGTTCTTCATAAAATCCGCCCTTGATTGATTATGCATTAATTGCTTGCTTTCCATATTTTCCACGTTCTAAATCAAGTGTAGACAGTATACTTGACTTTGATGTTGCTTCACTCGGCTGTTGCTTAGCCGGTCCAGTGATTACTTTACTTATCTGCTTTGGTCCTTTGAGGCTGCTTTATGGGAACTTTATCGATCTCTGTTTGCTTCCTTTCTGCTAGTGTTTCTTAACTGATATATGTACTGCTGATAGATCTCTACTTCACTGATCCTAATTTTGTGTGAGATCAGTGTACACCATGTTGAATAACAAATTTAGATCCATCACTTGTAATGTATATCTTAGACTTATCCAAGGTCATCACAGACTTCCATGGTTATAAGTGTTGGAAGTAGCACCCGAAAGACAATTTATGTAATTGTTTTTATAATTAATAAATGACAGATTTATTCTCATCTTATTATTTGCTTCATGCTTATAAGTAATACACTACTGAAAACCCTAAGTTGTATTATATGTAGCCATATAACTTAGTGTGTGTCACACGCGAGGATTAAGTTTATGGTGATACACTTAAATTGTTAGTCCGTGGTGAACTTAATCAAAGTATGGGTCTATTGATTAAACCACCATTAATCATGAGAACAACTAAAGCTGTGTGACCGTCTTATCGGACCGTCGATATTGGTTATCTAAGTGGGGCATTTATATATGATGTAGTCATATAAATTTGGATCGATTTAGTCTGCATTTCTCATATAATTCCGTGATTGAGAAATCTTATTAAATCACAAGATGATCATGTATGGATTAACCTTAATCTAAAGTGATTGCATCGCTTTGCTTGTTTCAAGATAGGGTTTGATGTGTTCGTTAAAGATCGCTAAAAGCGTGATCCGAATCACTTTCACGTTAGCGCTAATGCGGAATGAGTGAGAAGTGTGTGTCTCGAGATATGGAATCTATTCCTTCCTACGGGAAGTAGAAAGACAATCCCCTTATTTGTTGATCCTTGAAACCGATCAATCGGCCGAGTTCATATTGGTTATGGACTCATTTGATCACTTAGTGGGTTAATGGTAAATAAGGATAAGATGTAATGAAGAAGGTTCTGAAATATTCCCGGCCGTTCTGAGATAGTTTATGGAGGGTTAGTACATATGTAATGGTTATATCAATGGACACTTATTCACTCGACTTTACGAGAATAAGTTATATCTATAATCGATAGAGTTCACTTCCGGATTTATGGTGGCGTAATTCGGAATTAATAAGTTGAGTAGAAATATTACATTTGATGAATATTTTATTCAATTTATTGTGTATTTCTTAGTTATAGGTCCATGGTCTAGGTTGGCTCTAACTGCGCGAGTGTTTTCGTTTTGTGGAACCTCGAGAATAAATTAAATAGTTGGTTTATTTAATGAATATCACGAATATTATTTATTTGGTGAATAATATGTAAAATAGAAAAGACATTTTCTATTAAAAATAATAGCTAAGGTGGCGCCATAATTTGTGATAAAATTAGTAAAAGAAAAATTCTAAATTATGTCACATGTGTAATTAATTAATTAATTAATTATTTGTTAGATAATTAATGGAAGAATAAGATATTGATTTTTAATCGTTATCTCATTTATGGAGATTATCTATTTTTATTGCAAATATCTTTACCTTATAGAAATCTACCTCGGTTAAAAAATATAAGTCATCACAAACTTTTTCCTTTTGTCTATAATATAAGTCATTCATAATACGAGAGAAGCGTTAATGAACATTTTTCCTTAACTTACCCTTAATTTATATCAATTCAACCACTTTTATTTACTCCACAATTATTGCATTTATGATAGTCAAGGGGTGTATTAGACATTTTATCCCTACATTAATTTTTAACTACTTTCTTAATCAATGTGAAAATTCTAGGATGACTTATATTTTGGACCGGAGGTAGTAGGTAATTGTATTGTGAAAATGATTACTCTCTCTTGACTAGTTATTTTCCTATATGAAGAGAGTTCCTCCCAACACAATTACAATCAGAAATTGCGCCACACTTAATAAAAAAGAAGAGAAAAATTAGTTTCTTGTTCTAGCCATCAGGAGGAGAAAAACTTAGGGTTTTTCTCGGAGCATATTCAAGGAGGTTCTAATACGAGGATCGACGTCCACCAATCGTCGCTTGGAGATACAACTAGGAAGATCACGGCTTCTCTTTTGTTGGGTAAATCTTCATCCTTCTTGTAGTTAGATTATTAATTATTATATAAATGGCAATTTCGATTTGTAGCTTCCGATATGCTTGATCGAGTGTCTCGATCGGTCTTTGTGAATCAGATCGGCGATCCAATTACGGATCGGATGCGGATTCGAGGTTTACGTATATCGGCAATAATTACATCCATAAAGATCTTTGGTTCATTGTGCTAGTATTTGGTTGTCTTCACTCAATTTGGTCCCTTTGGTCTTGAGTTTCTTGAGATGTCTATCGATCTAATCTGGTGCTTATGCAGTGAACTTATACAAAATGTCGGACTCTAAGTAAAGTCTTATACAAACATTACTAACTCATTTAGACTTATTTAGGACTTGCTATACTTGACTAGTATGGGCATCATCAAAACAACAAAATGTTCCAAACAATTTCTGAAGAGAGTTTGAGAAAGTAAATAATACTTGAGTAAACTTCAACTTGGTTTATTCATCATAAAAGAGTGAGTATAAATAGGTACAAGTAAGTGAGAAAGGTCTAGTAGAGTATAAGCTAGGAGAGAGCAATTAATTACTAGAGTCGGCTAGTATTAATTGCTAGAGTTATCTATTACCTAATAAGACAAAATAGAGTTACTTTATGACTTTATAACATATTAATTGTTTATTCAATACAATTAATATGTCTTACAATAATATGTCTCACAATTAATATGTTACACTAATGTAACGTAATATTTCCACACCCCTCAAAGTGGGTTGTATATGTTTATACGACCAAGTTTGCTATTCGATCTCTTTGAGAACATAAGTGGCGGAATGGCCTTGGTGAGAATATTAGCATTACGATGCATTGAGGAAACATCTTTGGAGTTGAATAATCTTGGCATCAATCTTCTCGCCGAGGAAGTGTCATCAATGTCCACATGTTTGGTTTTATCATGATGGGTGGATCTCTGCCATGCATAAGGGTGAATTATTGTCTGGTGAGTGTGATAGGTTCTTTGAATAATTTCTTTGGAGTTGATAAGGACTATTTTTATCCATAGAGCTTCACAAATACCCAAAACTAATGCCCTGAGTTCGACTTGACCATTTACTACTTAGAGGCATAGGTTGTTTCTTGCTCCTCCAGGTGACAAGATTTCCCAATACATAAAACAGTGCTTTGTAGTGGACCTTACTGTCTACATGTGGCGGCCGGCCCAATCGGCATCGGTGTAAACCTTGATAGATCTCTCGGTGAGACTTGGTGAAATGAGGCCCTTGGCCAGGGTGGATTTCAAGTACCTCGATATCTGTTCACGACATCCCGATGTTGCTCGGTAGGGCAATGCATGAAGCGGCTTACCAGGTGACTCGTATGCAATATCGAGGTCTTGTATGGGATAGATAAATGAGTTTCCTACAAGTCTACGATATTGATCCTTCTGACGACAATGTCACCATCGGCGAGGTATTCTTGGGGTCTACTTGGGGATCTGACGGAGTTTGCGATTGACATACCGGTTTTTCCTTGAGTGAGTCGGCCACGTATTTCCTTTGAGAGATAGAGATACCCTGGTTGTTTCTTGCAATTTCCATACCAAGGAAGTATTTAAGATAGCCCAAATCCTTGACTTGAAACACCTTTGCGGTAGGGTCTTCAAATTTTGGATCTCGGTAGAGTCATCACCAGTAAGGATGATATCATCCACATATACAATAAGAATGGACCTTCTGCGGTTGGTTGTCTTGATAAACATAGGGTGATCGAGTTGCATTGATGATATCAGCGGCTTTGACCACGGTAGTGAGTTTCCCAAACCAGGCTCTTGGGGATTGCTTGGTCATATAGATATTTCTGAGTTTACATACCTTGCCTGAGTGTGAGGATTGACAAAACCGGGAGGTACATTCATGTAGACTTCCTCGGTGAGGTCACCATTGAGAAAAGAATTTTTGATATCAATTGGTGTAGAGGCAGTCAAGTTGGACGGTAGAGAAATCGGCACCCACAGCGGTGTTCGGTTTTGCCCTTTGGTGCAAGCGTTTCTTTATAGTCAATGCCGTAAGTTTGAGTGAAACCCTTGCAACCAACCTGGCTTTGTACTTGTCAATTGTACCATCGGCATTGTATTTGATAGTGAATAACCATCTGCGGTATTTGTCTTCTTGCCTTTTGGAAGAGTTGTGAGATCCCAGTATGATTATCCGGGAGGCGGTCATCTCTGTTTTAACAGTGACCTTCCACTTATCATTTTGAAGAGCCTCGTGAATATTTTTAGGAATAGATTGAGAATCCAAGTCTGTGTAAACATGGCAAAGGCAGGAGACAAGCGATCATAAGATAAATAAGTATGAATAGAGTGATCGGTGCAAGATCTCTTTCCACTTCACGAGAGCAATAGGCTATCATCAATGTCGTGAATTGCTTTGAGAATCCGTGAATTCTTTGAGTGTCGGTGAGGCTCTGCAGGTCGATGAGCTCTGGGTCGGTAGTCTCGAGGTTGATGAATTTCTTTGAGAGTCGGTAGAGTCTTGAGGTTCGATCTCTTTGAGAATCGATGGAGTTCTTGAGGTTAAGAGTTTCTTGAGGAAAGGATTTAGGTCAATTTCAATCGAGGTTTCCATCGATGTTGCCTCGGTGGACTTCTTTGTAGTAGGAGTCCTTTCAAAAATTTGACATCCATAGAATTGTAAAATCTCTTTTCGGAAGGAGAGTAACACATAGCCTTTCTGTCCTTTGCATATCTAGGAAAATGCTTGTGAGCCTTGGGATCAAGTTTTCTTACATGTTGGGCATGGATATAGACAAACACGGTACAACCAAAGATTTTGGAGAGTAGCGGGAAATAAGATGGGGCGGGAGTGTGTGGCGGTGGGGTTTTGATAGGAGTTTTGAAGCTAACACCTGCTTTGGGAAGTGCATTGATTAAGTATGTGGAAGTCAATATAAGCTTCACCCACATATATTTTGGGACATTTGTGGTAAACATGATAGACCTATCCATTTACAGCGGATGCTGTTCTTTCTCTCGGCATCCCCGTTTCTTTGAGGAGTCTCAACACAACTCTTGATATGGACAATTTCACTTATTCATCAAGAAATGGTGAGATTAGACTCATAATATTCAAGAGCATTGTCGGTCTTCAAAATTTTGATCTTAGTGTCAAGCGAGTGGAGACCATGTTGTAAAACTCTTGAAAGATGGATCAACTTCAAATTTATCCTTCATTAAAAATAACCAAGTGGTTACGGTGTGGTCATCTATGAAGGTAACAAACCACCTCTTCCACTATTATGCTTTTTACTCTTGAGGTCCCAGTACATCACTTTGTGAATTAAGGTGAATGGTGTGGATGGTAAGTGAGGTAATTTTGCATACATATTTGGTGAGTTTGGAAAATTGACAAATATCACATTGAAGATCATTCAAATTACAACCTTTAAACAATTCGGGATCATAGACTTTAAATAACTAAAGCCAGGATGTCACAGTCTATAATGCCATAACATGATATTGTCAAGGTTTTGAGTGCATTTCTTGGCGATTCAGTCTTGATCTTACATCTTGGCGAGAGTCGACCACATCTGATCTGAGCACGGTTTAGCTTGATCCCAATCAACTTTGCCTTTGAGGAATGATCTGGAAAGTGCAGCGATTCTCATTAAAAACTCTTGATCCAGTTCAAATCTTTAGTAAGTTCTTGTGAGATATGAGATTGCAATCTAATTTTGGAACAAATAGGACATCCTGTAGGCATATCTTATTAGTAAGTTGCACCTTACCAAAACCTTTTGCACTAGAGATAGATCCATCAATGATCTTAACATTGTGAATTTGGGGACATGGCTTAAGTTGAGTAATGAGATTTTTATTACAGTCATATGGGATGAGGCCCAGAATCAACAATCGAGTTTCATTACTAATAGATGAGTAGAATTTACTGTCTTGGCATGAGAGGCTATGTCGGTAGAGTGACTACCTCCCTTTTGTTGAGTTAGGAAGGCTTTGAAAGCGACAAGTTGTGCATTCAACTTTGTTGTCATCTTCTTCCTCACTTATGTATGCTTTTGACTTTCCTTGGCGAGGTCTTGAGGTTTTGGAGGAGTTAGGCTTGCCATGTAGTTTCCGGCAAGTGTCCTTGGTGTGATTTGTGCATTTGCGGTGGTCACGAAGCGACTTCCCGATTTTATCGGCGAGAGGCTTCGCTGTAAGCCTCGGTAACCTCAGCGGGGTTCTGGCGGTCGGTGAGGTGGCACTCTCGGTAGGGTTGTCGGCGGGGAGTTGATAGCATCACTTTCCTCTCTGCTTTCCTCGTGTTTGACCTCGGCAAACATGGATTTGAGATTTGTGAGAGGTTTAGTAGCGAGAATTCTACCTCAACATCATCGAAGTAGGATTCGATCCGGTGAGGAACTTGAATACTCTCTTCTTTTCTATGATGTCTTTATCTGAGCGACATCCTTGACATCATTCAGGAGTGAGTTTCCAACATATCTAGGTGTTGCCATGCCTTAGATAGTTGGTTGAAATATTGAGTCACAGACATATCTCGCTTGTCTGCGATTTTGAATTTGAGCTTCAAGCTGCATAGACCTCGATGTATTGTCTTTCTTGGAGTAAAGATCCCTGGCATTATCGGATCTCGCTGCGGTATCATACATCTTAAAGTTCTCACTAATCTCTTTTGTCATTGATCTTGTGAGAATGGTCATGACTTGATTATTAGTAGTATCCCGTGCTTCAAATCTGGGTCATCTTGGCGGCGGAGTTTAGTGCCAGACGGGTATCCCGTCTTACCTTGTCGAGAGATGTACATTTTCATAGATCTTGACCACATCAAGTAGTTGTTGCCATCAAGTCTATGATTAGTGTAAGATGAAAGTCGGTGATCGGTCTGCTGTGGCGGTGGGACTCAGTGAGGTGAGAAGCTTGAGGATAATGAAGACATTCTTGATTTGAAGTCTTGGGAGTTTGCGGCGGATTCGGGAGTTTAACGCTCCGATACCATGAAGAGAGTTTGAGAAAGTAAATAATACTTGAGTAAACTTCAACTTGGTTTATTCATCATAAAAAGTGAGTATAAATAGGTACAAGTAAGTGAGAAAGGTCTAGTAGAGTATAAGCTAGGAGAGAGCAATTAATTACTAAAGTCGGCTAGTATTAATTGCTAGAGTTATCTATTACCTAATAAGACAAAATAGAGTTACTTTATGACTTTATAACATATTAATTGTTTATTCAATACAATTAATTTGTCTCACAATTAATATGTTACACTAATGTAACGTAATATTTCCACAATTTCCCCCTTTTAGATGATGCCAAATCACTTGCATAAGCTTTGAATATAAGTGCAACATTTTCATATAATAACAAGAATAAAACTTATAAATGTTATTCATCCATAAAGGGCATAAAGAGAAGAGTTATTACAATCTACTTCTTCTGCGGAATTTTGACACTTTTCTGCTACTTTCGGACTCCTTGAGGTTTCGGGCTTACCGCTTACTTTCCCATTTTTTGCGACATCATGTTGAGTTGAGAGGATCTTGTTGGTTGTTCGCGTCTTGAGATGAGATTGTCAATCTGTTTGATAGCATGATACAGGGTGCTATCAATGATGCATTTGTTGAGAATGATTGTCAAGACTTCAACCATGGGTCAAGTCTTCCATCAATTGCATTTCCCGGATGTGTTATTTACTGTGTGAACATCTTTGGGTGACCAAGGAATTCAATTAGTCGGCCAGATCCCGTGCTTCTCAATGATGGCATCTTGCAACTCAATGTGGTTTAGTAAAGCCTCAACTTTTTGATCCATGGAGGTTCATGCATATCTTATTGTCGGTTTTAAGGCTTGGAGCCCTCTTCTCCATATCAACAATTAAAGGTCCAATGTCCAGTGGGAAGGCTCTGTCTGGAATGTCAGTGGGACCCTTTGAGTGTTACAGTGCAGATTTTTAGTGATATTTTCCTTGTCGACCTCTTCCTCAATTTCCATGGCGAGTGAGTTTGTTGGGGCTGTGTGGTGTTTCAAGTCCTTGAGTGGATATTTCATTGTTGGTGAAGAGGGTGGAGTGATTTGTCATTCCTCTTGCTCTGTGCTGAGGACTCTTCTTTCAGCTGATCCACTCAGCTGTTGGTATTTTGCTGCTTCACTCCCTTGAATAACACCAAAGAGTGATAGGTTGTCAGTAGAGTCATCTTTTTCTCCATGATCATCATTGCGATGATCATCTCTTCATCTTCTTCAGCTTTTTCTTCATTTTCTTCAGACAGTGTATAGGCTTCTTCCTCTGGATCTTATTCATTTTCAGAAAGTGTGTGCTATTCTTCCTCCGGATCTTCATCAGACTTTGACCACGGGGAGTTACCTCATTCTTTGGGCATATTTCTTTGTTGGGTTGCTCTTGTGTGAGATTTGGTTCTCCTCCTATATCCAGAAGTACTACCTTCAGGCTGTTTTCTCTTCTTTTCTGCCTTCACATAGGTGAACATCACATTGGCATCATGTAGTTTATGCTGGTGAGTAGGTCTATTTGCATCTTGTCGAGAGAAGGTGTTGGAGGAATTCAAAGGATTTTCTAACCAGGAAGATACCTTTCTTACGTGTTCTTAACTTTCCAACATCGATTTCTCCTTAATCATTCCTTAAAAAGTACATTGAATATGAAGGTGGCCAGTTGAATTGCATACCTTCATAGATGATAGCCATCAGTTTAGTCATTACTTCCGTCATCTCATGCATCGATCCCAGCTTTCCCTCTATATTCTTGATGATGAGATAAGCAAATTCTTCAAACGGCCTCTTAAGTGCCAATCTTGGACAATTGAGTTTCTTGTTTTACGGAGTTGCATTATGCCTATTTCGGCTAGAGCATCGGTGTTGATGGTTAAATCTCGGTATTCTTGATCCGATGTTAGGGAGTTCTAGGAATTGGCTAATCAGGGCTGGCTTGATCACCAGTTCCCATCCATGTACAATAGTGATGATTCAAAAAAAATATTAATGAACATAATAATGGTTTAGTGATTGTATGATGATCCATGATATACCAAGACATCACCATGTCATCAGAATTTCTCCAATCATAATAAATTATGTTGTGTTCTATTGGCACCACGATTTTGCTTGTGGCACCACGAATACTTTCGGCATCCTATAAATTTCTTTTGGCACCACCATATTATTTGTGTTATTTTTTTTACTTAAGCACCACCAAAAAAATACTCCTTATACCATAAATTTTAAAAAATACAATTTAGTCCTTTGATTATTTAAATTAAACATTATAATCCAAATCAACATTCATCTTCATTTCATCTCCATAATCAACATTCATCTTCATCTTCATCTTCATCTCCATCTCCATCTCCATCTTCATCTTCATCTTCCTCTTCATCTTCTTCAACCTTAACCCATCATCAATATTCATTTTCATCTTCTCCAACTTTCTTCATCATCAAATTCATCTTCATCTTCTTCAACCTTCTTCATCATCAAAATTCATCTTCATCTTCTCCAACCTTTTTAGCCCAAATATCCTTTTCAAACAATATTGAAGCAAAATGTAATCAAAATTCATACTCATGGCTTGAAACACCATTAATTAGGAAATGAAGTTTTTTAGACTTTTCCGATCGGCCATTGGATTTTCCGGCCGGCATCCATACAAACATCAGTACAAATGACGTCCTTGTGTATAATAAACTTCAGAAGTGGTGACGTTTTGTTGTCCAGAACTGAATAATTCTTTGCTGCTATGACGCCACCAACTCTGACGTTGGAACCAAAAACAAACGTCACATTGTATGACGTTACTGACTCCAGGATTTAATGAGTTTCTGTTTGTTAAACGGCGGCCTTTGGGACGTCGGTATTGCAAAGCAACGTCGGATTTGTAGACGTTGGTTCAAAAATGTTGCAATTCGTTGGCTTAACTGACGTTTAATGTGTAATACCGACGTCACCCTGAGTGACGTTTATAGCCCAGCATTGAAAATACTCGTGTGTTTTTGCATCATCCAAACATGATACAAACAATCACCCAAACACAAATATACATTCAAAAAATCATAAAAACAACTTAATTCAAACAATTAATCCAAACTTAAATAATACATAATACAATGAAAATGTGAAATTGATCCAGACATATTCCCAAAAGTAAGTCAAAAGTAATCTAAATAAAATACAGTAACAATGATCCAAAAGTAATCCAGAAGAGTTTTAATGGAACTGTTTTTAAGATCTTGGGCGTTTGATAAACCCTACATCAAACACGACATGATTATCTGTTGGCTGATCAGCGACTCTGAAATTGCATGTATCTCGACACGAGGTTATTCTCACTAAGGAAATCTTTCAACCCGACTTAAACAAACTTGTTGTGGTGTCAGCGAAGCTACAATTCTAGTAGGCCATGATTCCTGTGTGGCGTAGCTCAGCGATCTTGTTTAGCAACATATCGTGTGTTATAGCAAATGGTATTGGAATATTCTACCAATCACAAATAAATTTAAATAGTGTTAGAAAGTGCAACGAGGAAAAAGATAAAACAAGAAAACATCTAAAAAGATTTTAACTTATCTCACAACATAGCCATTTGAAAATGCCTACTCTGCCAGTGTCGTCTCAAAACGGGGATTTTCGTTACCACCTACATCATCATCCGCATCATCACTTTTGGAATCAGAAATAGTCTTCTCACATGAAGTGTCATAAAAAACTATTGTATTGAAATTGAAATTCACATTATGTTCAAACACAATGAAATCATCTTGATGCAAATCATGAGCCGCCACGTATGATTCCCGACCCGGCTCCACGAAGCGAAGAGAATCATCGTCGGTCTCTTGACCCTCGCTACCCATCCCACAAGCAACCACGAGAACTCCCAAATTTGTGTTCCACAACAGGGTCCAATCTCTGAGCGAATGGTGAGCTAGTTTTAATGAGGAGAAAGACATCACGTTACTTCATAGTGATATGGCGATAAAAATGTAACTTAATTAATAATTACCTAGCAAACTTGTTTGGAAACCAGACATCATAACATTGAAGAAAGCGATGATCCTTTTTCATTCTTTGTGTATTAAAAGGAATAAGGAATCGGAATATGAATAAAAATCGATCCGTATGTTATTCCAAAATAAGACAACATAGATACTCAAGCCAAACATTACAAATCACCTGAGGCGAATTAGTACCTTAATCCATACTACATACATGAAGTCTTTGTATGATCAACAAGTGTTGTTTTAATACGAATTTTTCTCTGTGAGTTAGACTCCCGGTTTTTAAAGTGAGGGGACATCAAGCCTTTTTACGTAGATAATGGCTGCTTTGAATCGATCAATTAAGAAATGAATATCCTTGGCATATAAACTTATGAGAGATATTAACAAATGGATATCCTTGGTCATTTCTTAATGGAACTAATTCATGTAAGCGATCTACAAAAATAACAAAGAGATCACTGCAGCTTTGTAAGAGATCCCAATCTGTTAAAGCAAAGAGATCTCACGGCTTATATTATCAGGTCCACACAACACACGTCATGGCAAAACACATGAAGTATATTTAACTAACACACTTACATTGCCGTAATTAGATATTAAGACCCTTATTATGAGTAAAATTGTAACTAGATTAATTGTACTTTTCATTTTAACTCGCTTACATGGCCAAAATTCATAGTTGGGAGTACATTAATTCATAGTTGGTGGGCGGTTGTTATGTGCACATTAAGTATGCCAATATAATGAATTTTAGCACATAATGTCAAGAAATCGGCGTTCCTTTAACACAATAACGTCAAACTCGATGACATTTTATTATCATAAAATGTCACTCAAGATGGCGTTACCAATAACCGAGTGACTTTGGCGTTTTGAAGTAAGGTGTCACATGAACCGGCGAAGGAACATGTTACCTAGTGGGCTGTATGACTTGCGTCGACCATATTGATGTTTTATCTACATCGAAGCGTCTCTGTGGCGGCGTTTTAAGCGCAGTCATCTCCCCGAACCTCCGATCGAAAAGCGACGGTTAATCGAAAAACATAAAAAATTACGCGATTTCAACCCGATTTCAACCAACAATGAATACACATTACAATGAAACAAGCGAATACAGCGAATTCACATCACAATACACATTTCTTTTCGGCGGAAAATCGAAACCCAAATCAAGCTATAACGTCCGATTTGTACCAAACTACTACCAAAATGCAAACAAAACAAGATACTTACGTGATTTGGTTTAAAGTGATGTTGTTCTTAGCTTGATTCTTGTGACCAAGCGCTTCCACTTGCGGTTTTCGGCGAGATTATATATTCGGTGATATTCGTAGGGTAATGTGTGTTGGTTTGATGGAAATGAAAAATAAAGAGAAGTAATGTGTATAAAATGGTAGGATGAAGTTAAAAGATTAAAGTGTGTTAAAAAGATTAAAGTGTGTTAGTTTGTAATTTTAAAGCATGAAGGACTAAAATGTATAGATCTTAAAAGTTATTAAAATAAAATGTGTAAATTAATAATTTGATGGTAGATAAAGCTGCATAAATTATTAAATAGGTGGGTTTTTGTTATACACAAAGCGTACCATAAAAATATTTAAAATTCGTTGGTCAGGAGCAGCAAAATTATCTTCTCCATGAACGCCTAAAATTTGTCATAGCAGTTTGCGCCAAAAAACGCAAATGGAAAACTTCGTCGGCAAATCCACTACAAGGCTTCCATGCAGAGGCGGATCGCGTCTTGCAGGGAAATCGCGTGGTACATTGAATTTTTAAGTATTAAAATTATGTAGTTTTGTTATTAAAAAGTGTTATCGATAAAAATTGATGTTTTAGAAGCGCGGTGACGTGTTACCGATAAAAATCTGAATTTTTCTGGATAAAAGATGTAGTTTTAGGCTCGGTGTGTGTGGCTGGAATAAATTTCTTGATCCGCCGGTGCTTCCATGAAGCCTAAATGGACTCTGGACTTCCTCTGTGTCGCCGGAATCCTTTGATCCCCTTTTTTTACGCATCTTGCATTTGAATTTGACTAGGTGCTCTATGGGTACTTGGATTTGTAGATATAATGCCTGTAGTAGTTGTTAGTTCAATCAAAATTTCGTTCAATTTCTCATGTCACCCTGCTTTTCGCTTGGCTGTGAAAATTTTGCAATCTTTAGTTTCTGTGGTAAATTTTATACTCAAGGTGATTATGTTGACATTGTTTATATTGTTCTTCTGTTTGTGAGAACTATTGTTTCATCACGGTAGGATGATGTTATGGGAGTTGCTTCCAGTGTCATGAAAAGAAAAACCCTACTGCTTTATATTTAACATTTTGGATGCTTATAGGTTTCCGGTAGGTAAGAATTCCTCACATGTTTTATCCTTTCATTTTGCAGAAATTTTTAATCATCTAGTAGAGAAGAAATTCTGCACTAGAGCTTGATTTGATTAAGGCCAAAGCATCAACAATGGATACTACTGAATCAGGTTGAAGCAATTTGAAAGCAGATGGTTGCAGCTGCAACAGAATCTGCATAGGTTTGTCCTTTGCTCCAGTTATTGGTTCTGTATAGGTGTTTTTGGCTGCTCACTAGATGCAATAGATGAAATGTTCTGGTCCTTTGATTAATTAGACTCTTGGCTGTTTGAGCATGAGTGTTTGTTTTTCCCATCTCATTTTTCTTGTCGTGACTCGTGAAGGTCTTAATGAAAGTGCTTGTACTGTGATGATTACTTTTTTAAACATGTGCCAGAAAGTTTTAGTGGCATGTCCTGAAAGAAAATGGAATTCCTCTGTTGTTGAGTTTCTTCCTTGTAGAAGGAACCATGAAGATACTTATTGATTTCTCAGAACTTAAGGAAAATTGGCATGTCTTCTGCTCTTGTATTTTGTTTAGTTTAAAGGAGATAATTTCACTTTCGGAGGAGGACGAGAACCATGTACTTCCACAAAAAACATCGAATGCAACCCCAAGGAGCATCCGAAGCGGATTTGCAAAAACTCTTTCAGATGTAAGAGCCGTGTCTAATTGATGCTAGAATTATAATGTGTGACATTGTAATTGCTTCCTCTGTCTTCTAGTTCTTTTGCGTTATTTTGTACAGAAAAAAAAAAAAAAAAATCATTTTTGTATTATATATTGGATACTATTGGCTTCTTCTACATTGTTTTTTATTTATTTATTTTCTCGTGAATATCCCTGTTTTTATGAGACAAAAAATTCCTGGTGCTCTTCTTCCTCCATCCTTGGACCGGAAATCATCATTTGTGAGAATGCTATACTTGCAACATACATATGTTGAAGATATGTCATGCTTTTTTCCCTGTAAATTATTGTTAATGACAATTAGGGTTGATGTAGGAATCTACGACTCCTTAAAAAAGGATTGGAGGACTTGTATCACAAGGTTTATCCGGTTCTCGCCATGCAGAATTCAGCTTTGATGAGCAACAGGTTTTATTTCATCCTTCCTTTGTTTTGACTGCCTGAACTGGAGTTTTGTTGTGCAGTTAACTCTTTGATAGCTTTTTAATAAGAAACTTGTCCTTTCTTACTTTCGCAACTATGCATTGTGCCAAATAATCTTTTCTACAGGATAATTACAAAATTCTCTCACGGTGTATCAAGCAAATATTGGGATTTCTAGAGGGAAAACCTGTTGCTGCTGCATTCATTTACAGATGCCTTGTTCATCGGAACTCCTTTGAAGTCGAGAGAACAGCTATTCTTGACTTCATCATTGAGGGTATTAATGATGTTCTGAAAGTGATTTGTGATTTCAAATACTCGTTCTACCTCTTTTTGGCATGCAGCCGCCTTTCATTATGTGAAAGTTCGATTTTTGCATTTTTACTAATAAATTTCATGCACGGGCAAACTCCTTTAAGGATGGGAATGAAAATGGCACCTTTCTGTACTGGTTGACAAATACATGTGCTCTTCTGTGTCTTGTGCAAAGGAATTTGAGTTCCGATGGATCTTTGACTGTTGATTCTCAGCGTTCTGCTGGTTCTGGTGGACTTGAAAGTAGATTTAATCATGTAAGTGTCTATAATTAACTCTACTTATGCTTCTTTGTTGTGTGCCTAGCTTTTGCACTCCTGTGGTTTTGTTTTTTGCCATTAAGTCTTTTAAGTGAATATGGTAACCTAGAAATTCAGTCAATATGATACAGAGATCTCTGCTTCTCTTTTCATTATATGTGTGAGTGTATTAAATGTCCGCACCAATTGTGCTTGCCATTGCTGAAGTGCGTTTTCGTGGTATCATGGTTTTGTTTTCATTACAAGTAAATAAGCGTTTTTTGTTACCCAACTTCTTGATTTTTGGCTTGTGTATTGTAAATAGTATTTGAATTGTAATATTTTTAAGTCAAATTCTCTCTGGGGATGACTATTTTTTAAGATTAACTTGAAAGTTCAAATGCGTTCATTTTAATTTTTAAGTCAAATTCTCTCTGGGCTGGGGATTAGTAGTTTTTAAGATTCGCTTAGAAGTTCAAATGCATTCGTTTTAATTTCTTCCCACATGTTTATCTTGTAATTCATTTGATTTATTTCACACCTGGTTCTAAGATCACAAATCTTAGAAGTTAGAAGACCTTCCCACCATGCTATGAGTGTTTTCCTGTAGCACTTATCTTTTTGGGTTCTCTTTTCTGTTATCTTCCATCTTTTTGGGTTCTCTTTTCTGTTACTCTCCACCCGGAATCATTCTTTCTTTATATTCGTGTTTATATATATATTGGGGGGTTGGGGGCAGACGCACTAGGACAAACTAATCTGACAAACTATTGTTCTGTTGTTCTGAAGGCACCACAAAGTTGAGATGGAAATTATCATGGACCTCATGGTCTCCCAGTGTAGTTATGCAGCAGCCTACAAATAGTCAGTGGGATATCATCATCAAGTTCCTGGATTCATTAATGAGTCGTGTCCGTGAAAATCATGTGCGCGGACATTTTAATATTCATGCATATTTTTTTTAAACAGATGGTTTCTTTGCTTCTTTTTTCTCGTCTCCTATTAATGCAGATATGGTGTTTTATCTTTTTCTGATATCCAAATATTGCCTGTTAAGTCATGCCTCTATGTTAAATGAATTGCCATTGTTTTGCGGTTATATTTAGGGTCCTCAACTCAACTTGGGCTCTATTTCTCTTGGATAAACTAGCTTTTTGTGCCTTCCCTTTTCAGGTACCTTCCTTTTTCATCCGTAAACTAATCGCTCAAGTCTTCTCTTTCATCAATGTATCACTGTTTAATAGGTATTCAGTCGATCTCTCAAAATCTGCAATTACCGCTTTCCATTTGTTTTACTATGTGTATATGTTATGATTTGAATATGTAGCCTGTTGTTGCGACGAGAATGTTGTACTTTTTCTCGGCGAGTATGTGAAGTCTGGTCTTGCTGAACTGAAGAGATGGATAGTCAACACCAAGGAGGAGGTCTTTAAAATTAATGTCTTTTTAATTTTTA